>CM026072.1:1255204-1387704 GCA_014839685.1 Anableps anableps | reverse complement strand
TGCAGGCTGAGATACGGAGGAACCTGCTCATGGGTCAGGTTTTATTCTGCTCAACTTGTCGAAACGAGCTTAAGGATGAAGAAATTAATCAATTATGACCATGAATATACATATATGTGTAATATTACATTAAAAGTAATAAATATAAAGCAAAAATATAAAGAAGTAAAGATCTGAATGTGACTGTAGTTCACGTTGATCAGCGTTTGTGATTTTTAAATCTGAAAAGTTGCACTTTATGCAATAAAAACCTGTATTTTAGTTTCAGTTTTTAATGAATATTTTTATTTTATTTTAGATTTTTATTTCAATGCCTGTTCTTCTTGCTAAGGTAAGAAAAAAACGTGAAAAACGGGGGAAACCGTAAACTTCACAGCAATGCTTTGTTTTAAATACACCAAGAATGTGAAATGAAACTAAAACAGAATAAATAACTGAATTTAAAAAATAACTTCCGCTGCAGGAGCCCTGAGATGATTCTCCTGCCCTGCAGTGGAACGAGCGGTGGGTTCAGGTGTGTGTGTGTGTGTGTGTGTGTGTGTGTGTGTGTGTAATCAGGTCACAGAGAATTATTTTTAGTCTGGGACAGACCCGTGGAGACGACCGGAGCTTCAAACAGAATCAGAACCAAAGTCCTTCACGGCTGGACTCAGCTGCCAGCCGGAGCCGAGCGGTAAAATCACATTTGACTCGTTTCGCTGATGAAGAGTTTCCTGTTCTGAGGGAAACCGTGATGAAGACCAAGATGTCCTCCAGCGTCTGCTGCAGCTGCAGTTGACTTGTCATGATTCATTCCGAGGAAGGTCAGAAACCAGCTTCCACCTTCTGGGTCCGTCAGTTTGTCATCAGCCCGACGATAAAAGCTTGAGAAAGAGTCTGCAGATCAGAACTCGGAGGCGGTATCGTGGTATGTGGTTGGATCCTCTTCTGCCACAACAGCAGAGATGGATGAACGACTACTGCCTGCAAGACCGTGTGTTTCACAATGACCAGCGGTGGGCACCACTAGCTAAAAGTTAGCTGTGATGACCCTAAAGCGCTAACCATCAACATCAGTTTCACTACCGCAGAAGCACCATACTAGTATAGTAATTAAGCTAATGCTAAAGCGCTATGCCAACATGGCATTTACCGGAAGCTAATGCTAAAGCGTGATGTCAACATAGTAATTAATGAACACTACTGCAAAGTGATATACCAACATAGTAGTTAAGCTAATGCTAAAGCACTATGCCAACATAGTAATTAGTGCAAGGTATTGTGAAAGCGCTATACCATAAACATTAGTTCCACTAAGGCATGGTATTTAGTGAAAGCTAATGGTAAAGCGCTATACCAACATAGTAATTAAGCTAATGCTAAAGCGCTATATCAACATAGTAATTAAGCTAATGCTAAAGCGCTATATCAACATAGTAATTAAGCTAATGCTAAAGCACTATACCAATATGGTATTTAATGGAAGCTAATGCTTAAGCACTATACCAACATAGTAATTAAGCTAATGCTAAAGCGCTATACCAACATAGTAATTAAGCTAATGCTAAAGCACTATGTCAATATAGTAATGACTGCAAGGTATGGCGAAAGCTCTATCCCATAAACATTGGTACCACTAACTCTAAAGCACTAAACCAACATGGTATTTAGTGGAAGCTAATGCTAAAGTGCCATACTAACATTGTAATTAAGCTAAAGCGCTATACCAACATAGTAATTAAGCTAATGCTAAAGTGCCATACCAACATAGTATTTAGGCTAATGCTAAATCGCTATACCAACAAAGTAATCAAGCTAATGCTAAAGTACCATACTAACATTGTAATTAAGCTAAAGCGCTATACCAACAAAGTAATCAAGCTAATGCTAAAGTGCCATACTAACATTGTAATTAAGCTAAAGCGCTATACCAACAAAGTAATCAAGCTAATGCTAAAGTGCTATTCTAACATAGTAATTAGTGAACAATAGAATATATTTCTATTCAATTCTTTTCTCCAATGCTACAAATTAGCTCCGCTATTAGCGGATTAGCGGAAGTGTGTCCACCACTGACAGAAACAATGGTCCAAAGGCCTGGCTGAGGAAGAGGAGGGTACGCCTGCTGAACTGACCATCATTTTGGAGAATCTAGAGGCTTGAAGCGCAACAAAGAAGACCCGGTCCTGTTGGATAACTCAGGATGAGCAGGAAGAACGGGACCATATATCACCAGAGGCTCTTCATGACTTTGCAATCTGAAGGGCAGAAGAACGAGGAAGAAGACATGGAACCAAAAAGCTGCGAAGAAACAAGTGATTTGGGGAACTCGTTGCTGTTTTAAGTCTGTTTTTGTTGCACCCAGAGAATCCAGAGGTTGCAGTGACGAGAGTTCAGGTGTTCGTAGGAACTTGCTGCACTGCGGTCTTCTCACCGTCTCGTTGAAAGCGAGCCGCTTTGACCAGAAGTTGCCTCGGGACCCATTTGCAGGCTAATGGCTTCATAATGCGGCTGCCGACACAAAGAGCCTGGGCGCTGCGTGCATTAGCTCCAGCTGCCTTCACATGCTTTCAGGCTGCAGAGAAGCCAGTAATTATCGCAGTAGCATCTCCGAGCTGTCGGTTCACTGGATTCTTCCACTTTTCTAATTAACAACAAGATTAAACCCAGTCAATAATTCATGAATCAGGTCTTCAGGACATTTGATAATGTCCTGAAGACCTGATTAATCTGATAAATCTGCACCGTTGTCCTCACGCTTATCGTCCTGTTTGCCTTCTCAGCTCCAAGATTTGGTCAAACGTCGAACGTTTCAGCGGAGAAAAACCTCCCAGAGTCTCTTTTCCTGCTCGGGTCGTGTCTCTGGCCTTGTGTCCAGCTGCAGAACCCTGCTGGACGCTGTCAGCAGAACCTGGACCTCAGAACCTCACTTCCTGCATGGACTTCATGCGAACGGGGGATCTCTGCTGCTTTCTTTCCTTCTCTGTCAGCAGTAGGTTTTGGCCGAGGCCCCTTCAAATTCACACGATTTCTCAACTCCTGCTGGACACTTGTACCGACTGTCTTGCATTTAGAAAGATTCATAAACCATGAATAAAGCTTTCGTGGTAAAGCAGGCGCTTCTCTTCCAGGTTTCAGGGGAGTCTTTCTGGGTCATAAACTGAAAGCGTTGGAAGTCGAACCCGACGACGGAGGGAAACTGGCTCCGTCCTTCATGTCTGAAGTTGCAGAAAACACCTCCAAACAGAAGCTCCGGTTGGAGGTTGAATTTGATGCTTTTCTACATTTAAGTAAATAATTTTGAATTCCTGAACATAAACAGTCTAATCTGATCTTTTCTCTCCTTCAAGACTCTTTATTCAGTTTATTTTCACCTCCTTAATTTATCCCGGACGATCCTGCAGCCTCATTGTTTCCCTCGTAATCCCATTAATCTGCCTCTTCACGATCTGCTTTCCCTCTCATCCCTCTTCATCCCACTAGTCTTCCTCTTTCCAAACCTTCCTCAGCCCTCTCATCGCTCCTTAAATCTTATTCCTCTCTAGATCTTTTCGTCCCACTCATCCGTCTCTGCAACCTCTTCACCCCTCATCACTTTTACTGACTCATCCCACTCATCCTTCCAGTCAAACCTCCACCGTTTTCCGGGATTTTCATGTATATTCTGGCTTCCATGCGGATCAGAGGACGTCAGGAATATTTGGCTTCTGCAGAGGAAATGAAACATGACTCTCCTTGCTAAACAGCAGCAGTTAACGAGCTGGGAGTGAAAACTTTCCTCGGCGTTTTCAGCCATTTGCACAACTTTTCAGTGATTAAAATGCGTCTAAATACGGATAAAGTTCAGGGGGAAAATAATAATAATAATAATAATAATTTCCCGGTTTCCCAAACATCAGTGAGGTTTTTCCTGGTGAGCTGAGAACGTCGGCAGCAGCTCGTCGCTTTAAAAACCCGCCCGTTAATCACTGCTGATCGTTTCCAGTTGAATTCAAGCTCTCCAGGTTCGTCTTTACTCCTGCCTGCAGCTTAAACTCAGTATTTTATGACCCTCTCTACGTTCAGGGGTCTGCTGACGCTGAACTGAGGCTTTTTCTGCACGTTTGACGCTCTCCTTTCGGTTTCCAAGCACCTGGATCTTCCTATGGTGCTGGAAGATGGGGTTTCTCCAGCATCTCTGAACGCCATGCGTGAGGGGAAAGTCCCAGGACGCCGGGGGACGTGTTGGTCCGGACGACCCTGAGGGGTTGGAAGGAAGTGTTGCTTCTCGGAAGGAAAGGAGAGAAGTTGTGCACGGAGCCGAGCTAAACCGAAGGAAAACAGCCGCTGCTCCATTTCACAGCTCTGACGTGACCTGATGGCATCACCGTGAAACGAACCGAGACAGCAATCGCGCCAGCGGTGACCCGTGAGACAGCAGCACGCCGCGGCCCACGTGCAAACAGCCCACTCACCTTGAAGAGCCAGGAGGGTCAGAGGCAGCGGCAGCAGCATCCCGGCGGAGTTGGGAGTCACGACGCACGCCGACACGCACGCTCAGATCCGCAGCTCCCAGCAGCAGCACGCCCGGACTGACGGAGCTGTGCGGGGTGGAGGACGCTGCCGCTGCTGCTGGGACTCTGGGTGTGGTCTGATCCTCCTCTTCCTCTCGTCCTGGTGCGGAGGGGGAGAGGAGGTGTGAGGCTGGAGGCTGACCCGACGGAAAGCTCTGAGTCCTGAGCAGCAACAGAACCAGGAGCTGGAAGCAGAGCGACGTTTCCTCCCGTCCTTGGCATCTGCTCTTATCGCCTCACGTGGGAGGCTTTGCTTCTCAGCAGCAGCCTGAGCTGCAGGTCCGCCTCATGCCTCCGCAGATGGAGCTTTGATCAGCCGCTGTTCGTGCACACGCATCTCAGCTCCAAGCAAACGTTTCTCCTCCAAAACATGCATGAACCCCGGATGCTCTCCCGGCGCTGTCTCCGGTCCAGCTTAACTCTCGACCTGTTGGGTCAAAGGTGGCCAGCTTCCATCCCGGAGCGCGCGCGGGGGGGGGGGGAGGGTCGCCGAAACTCCTCCTCCGAGAAATCTGTTCTGGAGCGCGGCGTTTACTCCCTGGAGCTGACGGAGGGATGCTGCGCTCCGGGATGGGGGAGGGATGTGATACATAGCAGCAGAGACACGGAGGAGGAGGGAAAGGTATAGAGGTGTTGCTATGGTTACGGATTTTCCTATGTGATGTTTCCATTTCCTCAGAAGGTCCCACATGCTGCAGAGGAGAGGGTGCAAAAACACAAACAGGTCCAGAAGGAAGAGGGACAAGGTTCTGTTGGTAATTTAAACCACCGTAATCGGTGCGGTCATAATGATCTGCTCCGTCCTCACCAACTCAAACATGTTTTTCCACAAAATACACTCAGAAAAATGATTTGAAATCAAAAGTTTACAAGAAGGTTACAGCAGAGGCAGAGCCGGCCTGAGACAGAAGCAAACCGAGCCGCTGCTTGAGGAGGCGGAAGGTGCCCAGGAGTTATACCAGTGCTATACCAGCATGGTGTTTACCTGAAGCTAATGCTAAAGCGCTATACCAACATGGTGTTTACCTGAAGCTAATGCTAAAGCGCTATACCAACATGGTGTTTACCTGAAGCTAATGCTAAAGCGCTATACCAACATGGTGTTTACCTGAAGCTAATGCTAAAGCGCTATACCAACATGGTGTTTACCTGAAGCTAATGCTAAAGCGCTATACCAACATGGTGTTTACCTGAAGCTAATGCTAAAGCGCTATACCAACATGGTGTTTACCTGAAGCTAATGCTAAAGCGCTATACCAACATGGTGTTTACCTGAAGCTAATGCTAAAGCGATATACTAGCATGGTGTTTACCTGAAGCTAATGCTAAAGCGCTATACCAGCATGTATTTACCTGAAGCTAATGCTAAAGCGCTATACCAACATGGTGTTTACCTGAAGCTAATGCTAAACCGCTATACCAACATGGTGTTTACCTGAAGCTAATGCTAAAGCGCTATACCAACATGGTGTTTTTCCTGAAGCTAATGCTAAAGCGCTATACCAACATGGTGTTTACCTGAAGCTAATGCTAAAGCGCTATACCAACATGGTGTTTACCTGAAGCTAATGCTAAAGCACTATACCAACATGTCATTTGGTGAAAGCTAATGCTAAATCACTGCACCAACAAAATTTAGTGGAAGCTAATGCTAAAGCAGTGTACCAACATGGTATTTAGCAGAAGCTAATGCTAAAGCTCTATACCAACATGGTTTTTATCAGAAGCTACTGCTAAAGTGCTATACCAACATGATATGTAACAGAAGCTAATGCTAAAGCGCTATACCAACATACTATTTACCTGAAGCTAATGCTAAATGGCTTTTCCAACATGAAATTTAGTGGAAGCTAATCCTAAACCACTATACCAACTGATTTCTGATTACACTTCTATCTGTGCTGAGCTGTTTTATCATCATAAAACAAGAAAATAAACACAAAGTGAGCCAAAATAAAACAGTGAACCAAATTAAGAGCAGGTGAAGGTGGATGTAGCAGGATGGGGAGGAGATGAGAGCTAACTGGACAAAAACTGGATTTTTCTGTGCATCCCAGGTTGAGCAACTCATCAAGCTGAGATACAAAGACAGAGAAAAACCACCTGATGAGAAGAAAATAAATTTAGAAGAAGCATCTTTAATGTCTGCCAGTCAGATCTTTATGTTTCCACTTCCATCTTTTCAAAGAAAACTGATCCCATCCAGGTGCGGCACAATGGTGCCACCTTGAGGCTAAATGGCAGAATAGCAGCTGCTTTGAGTGGAGCTTCAGAGGTTCTTCAGAGAACATCCAGCATCATGGAGACCAAGGAACCATCAGGGAGGAGGTTCCTGTTCAGTTCAAAGCAGGGTTCGGTTCTACAACAAAGTCCCAAGCATTGAAGACCTCCCAGAGACACGGAGAGAGGATGAACCACCTGCACCCCTACCAAGACACGGACGTCCACCCGGACTGACAGCAGTTCTTCTGAGTAGATCAAACTGGATATTTTTTAACACGTGAGAGAATAAAAGCTTTTAGGTTTTCGACGCATCTTTTAAATTAAGGCGCAGCGTGTTAAACTGCTGGCCTGCAGAGAGGGAGGGCAGCATCCTGTTTGCTGGTGCTGATCGACTCTCAAGGAAACATCGCAAACAACACGGTTTCCATGGAAACACGCCGTCCCTACGCCGAGCGACGGAAAGAGTGACGCAAAGGTCTGTGTGGTCGTAGGTGTGAGGTCAGAGCAGACTTCAGGAGATCTTTGCTGAGAAACCCGTCATGAACAGAAGCAGAACTGGTCAGAGGGGCTCAGCGGGTCAATAACCCAGAGTTTCAGTTCTGAAAAAGTCCAGTTTTCATTCAGAAAAACAGGAAGGAGACAAAGTTTCCTCTCGTACCTTCTGGGGTTTTGGGCGACAGACTGACCAGTGGAGACTGGTGGTGGAGAAAATGTCCACCTTCAGCTGGTTGACAGAAGCAAGGCCGCCATGCACCAGCAAATGCCTCTGACCACCACCAGCAGGCAAGCAGGGTGAACTGGGAGAATGGAGTGTGTGTACGGCATGCATTTATGTTGGGTGTGTGGGTGTGGGTTCCTGTTAATCCTTGGGCTGACCCCTGTCCGGGATCATCTCAGGCCCCCCACCAACTGTGACCGTCCACGGTGGCTCTTGGTGCTCAGGGCTGGGTGTGTACCGGCTCCCTCCTGGTCGCTGCTTGACTCTGTTGGTCCCTGCTGGGGGGTGCTGTGCCCTTGGGTCTCTGGATCTGTCGGCTGAGCCTGTGGGCTCGTCTCTGCTGCCCCCTGGCGCTGCTGGGTGGTTCTACCCATAATAGGACTTTATGCTGACTTCCGTTCATTTCAGCAACCGCATTCACGCCCAGCCCAGACACTCACCCCATCCGAGCCTGGCCGTTGAAATCCGACGCAGTTCAGCTGGATTCTCATCTCCCTTCAGTGCTTCGTTTGGGATTCGCCCCACTGAGCTCGATTTCTCTGGTTGAATTTCATCCCGGCCAATCAGCGAACAGAAGGAGAAGCGGTGAACAGTGACGTCCCGTTTCTGCGCTGTTTTTCAGTTGTAGTCTGCCCATTAGGGGTGGGAGTCTAGTTCATTGGAATCGCTAACCTGCCTGCTTACTGATTTCTGCTTGTCGGTTCCAGTAACACGTGACGTATTTGCTTGATGACGTATTGTACACGCTCCGCATTTTGATTTAGAAAATATCCAAGATGGCGGAAGCGCTCCAAAATCTGATTAGATTTCAGAAAACAAGACGATACCAGCGCGGGTTGCACCATGTGCAGAGCTTTGATCGCAATAAAAGGACGGAACGCCTCCAGCATCCTTAAACAGTCGACCACACAGCAGGCACCTGATTGGCCAAAAGGTAAAGCGTTTGATACGTTGCTTAGCGACGGCGGTGACTCTCGAGGGGGCGGAGCTTCCTGCACAGCGTCTCCTGGCATCAACATCCCAGGTAACGTTAAACGCCTCCATGTCCTGGTTATTGTTTTACTGTCAGTGTCATACTGTATGATTAATCTCCACCTCATAATAATGTTTACAGTCATGTTCAATAAATTACAATATGGGTTCTGATGAGGCTCGTTTGTCACATTAAAAGCACCTTTTGGAAACAACCTTTAAGTCTTGAAAGATCCGTCCGGAAAAGGCAGACATGCAGATTTGTCAGCACAAAAACTGTTGATGTGCAAAAAGATGGATTTCATGTTAAAATGTTCATTTGACAGAGAGATTCTTATTTTTAAAGCCAGCTTTAATTTTGTTTGAATCGAATACATGGTGCATATTTTGAATTGAATCGATAAGTGAGATCGATAATGGAGTCACGATCCAGCGATGGGGTATAATCCGATCCAGTCGTTTAAAGCTTCAGCAGGGTTCAGGCCAAGCAATCGTTTCTTCTGGTCTCAGGGTCCAGACACCACTGGTCTTCAGCAGGTTAGTGAATATGCCGGAGATGGTCCTAAATAGCTAAACAACCACACACACACACACACACACACACACACACAAGGTGTTTCGATTCAGGTTTTTCCGGATACACTCCATGTTGGGCTGCGGTTGCCACTAAATACATCTTGCTTTAAGGAGTACCGTGACCTTTTCAGTGATAATAATGTTATTGCTATATGTATGTATATGTTGTTTGTTGCTATGGTTTCTCAGTTTTTTTTTCTCTCTTTCTGCAGATGTGAAAGCAGATTTCTAGGGTGTTTTCTCATCTTCTCTCTGTGCTTCTTTCTCTCCACTACTCTTATCTCCTTCTTACGCTTTAAACTTTCCACCTTTCTTTTCCATCTTAAGATGGAATAAGTTGTTCATATAGATATGGAGCACACAGCCAAAACATAAACTCTTACCAAGTATTTTTGGTCGCGATTCCAGCGCAAATATCTTGAATACACTTGAAATAAGAAAAAACTAACTTAACTTTCCAGCAGATATAGGAGCTGGTTTTAAGTCAATAATTCCTTAATGTTGATGAAAAAGTTCTAATTATAAGTGAAATAATCTGCCAGTGGAACGAGACATTTTAACTTATAATAAGGGAATCAATCTTTTTTCAACAATATTAAGGAATATTGACTTAAAACAAGCTCCTATGTTGCGCTGAAAAGTTCCTTGTAATTTAGTTTTGTCTTATTTCAAGTATATTCAAGATATTTGCTCTAGAAAATATCTTACCAAGTAGACCAGAAATACTTGGGAAGATATTTTGTTTTTGCAGTGCATCCGAGGGAAAGCTGTAATGCTCCACCTGTGAAAGTAAATCTGCTGGGCTTCACCTTGGACTCAAGCAACGATTCTGAGTGCTACGCTGCCGGACAGGATACATAAAAAACAACAACAAAAATTTTCAGTGAAAGTAGGGGGGGGTACGGTGCTGGGAGGGAGGGTGCTCCTATGCTACAGCAGAAAGTTTACCCAAACCACATCCTGTGTTTTCTATCATTTTCAACTTCATCAGAGGTCTGAGTTCTGTCTAAAACCCTTTGTATCTCCGCCCAGGTTTGAAAATAACACTCCTGCCATCCCAGCTGAGTGAACCGTCCTCTCACGAAGCCAGAACGTCCTCTTTCGCTTCATCTTTCTGCACTCAGAAGCTCGAGCAGCGTACGAGGAAACATGCTGGTTTTTAGCCGTCGTGGACGGATGTGGCTGCACTTCTGCTTCTTCATGATCTCAGGTAAAATGAAGAAAATCTGAACATATTGACTGTTTTCATTTAAAACCGACCGTCTTCATCGTCTCTGTACATTTAAATAAGGAGGCATCCTTGTTTGTCGGCCAATAACAGCAGAATAATGTCATTTATCGCATTCGGCGGAACCACAGTTTCACAATAACAAAAGCAAAAGTTGTGTCTTTCATTTCTTTCAGTCAGAGCTCAGATTTTTGCTTTTTATTCTAATTTTTCTGCAAAAATGTTTTTTTCATAAAGCCTTGTTCGCAGGGCCGTTTCTAGCTTTATAGGGACCCCAGGCTAGATGCTCTTAGGAGGCCCCAAGTTTACCAAACTACATACTACATATTCAATAAATTAGAATATTACTGAGTGAAACACATTATTTAGATTAACTCAGTACAGACTGATGTTTTCAAGCCTTTATTTCTGTTAAGATGATTTATTGCTTAGAGCCAATGAAACATTTAGGATCAGAAAATTACATCAGACCAACAAAAACATTTCAACACAGAAATGTTTATGAAAAATATGTTTAATACCTGCTTAAAGGTTATTTCATGCAAACAAACCTCATCAGAACCAGATGCTAATTTATCAAATATAACTGAATGATGGCGACGTTCCAAATCCAGGACATCAGGGGTGTCCAAAGTGTGGCCTGGGGGCCATTTGTGGCCTCGGGATGATTTTGTATGGCCCAGAAAATTTATTGTTTTAATGAGAAATAAAAATATGTGTATTAGATTCTCCTCACCCTCTTTCCTCCAGGAGACACTCAAACATCCTGCAGGATGTGGCTGTTTCACTGCTCAGACCTTTCTAGTTTAAATGACAACATATTTTGGTTTTCATAAGAGATAAAACTCTTTATAACAGGAAACTCTTGTTTTCATGAGCTACAAGCTCCTGTGTTTATTTCCCCACTCTGGCGGTTAAACGCTTTCATAGACCAAAAACATCCTGTGACGAATAGACTTTGGCAAAAATAACAATTTTGTCTAAATAAAGGAAAATCCAGGAAAATTCTAATCTAGATAAAGATAATCCACCGGAAAATTTCAGGACATTTTATGCTGTTTTTATCAAAGCAGTAAAACCTGAGAGGTCCTGCTTATGCTTCAGATCTACAAGGATCTGCAGAGATCAGATCGTTTCAGTAAAACTCTGTGTTTAGTTTATTGTTGCAAAAAGAAAAAAAAAAAAAAAAAAAAAAAAAAAAAGTAATAATAATCCGAATTTTGTGGCTCCGGGCTCCTTTTAATGTAGCATTTTTGGCTCCCATGTGTAAAAGTTTGCACACCGCTGCAGGAGAGGATCCTCAGACGCACCACAACGTCTGCCTGCAGAGACGTTGCTTCAACGCAGAACATTGATAACCCTTCAGGCATGCAGCCGTGAACGAAGCTGCCAGTGTAAAGAGGTTTCTGCAACAGCGCACTTATGAACAGCATCAACATGAATGATGACGCAGTGCGAATATCTGCGTATATGTTGTTCTCTGTGGAAAGATCTGGCAGTCGTAACTTATTTACATTATACTTTTAACTGTTTGTGATTTTAAACTTGAACATCAAGAACTAAAATTAAGGTTCAGCAATGAAAGCAGGATGGTTCGTGCAAAAAAAGTGATAATAAAAGACGTTCCTCTGCAGATTTTTGTCTTATTTAAGCCATAAAATCAGCCGCTACAGTGCATCCCTGCTGCTTATTGTACCCTTAAATCCTACAGATGTATTAAAGAAAACAAGGGAGGTTGTTTTTATTTAGATTTTACTTAGATGGTTTTACAGAGTCCTTATTTGGCAGGAAACGGGTCCGGCTCTTTACGCCGACGGGGTTTGTTCTTAGAACGGACAGAAAGAAACGGTTTGAACAAAAACACACGCTGTTTCTGCTGAACTGTGATTAATATGAAAATCATCAAGAGAAAAAATCTCCATCCTGCTTCATGCTTGTTTCACGCAGATGACCTTTTACATCTGGAAGTACAACTTTAAAAAGTTTCCTTTCCCGTTTTTCTTAAACCGTTTATGTTCCTGGTTTCATTTTTGACTCATTTGTTCCTCATGTATTCATATTTTCCCTCCAAGAAGCCAGATTTTCTACGTTGAAGTCGTTCTCATCCCTCCTCAGACTTTCTGAAGGAATTTCTTTGGACTTTGGGCTCAGTTTTAGTCCCACCCTCGACCAGTTTTCAACAAAAGCCTCCAAACTGGAGGAAACAAACCAGCACACAGAGGCTGCAAGACGCCTGCAATAAATGCACTGCATTTATTGCGTAAAACAAGACAAACATACAGACAAAGAGAGACGGAGCAGTTTCAGGCGGTGCTGTTTCCGGCAGGTCTGCAGTGATGCACCGGGCTCCACAGTGGATGCAACCTGACACAAGGACCCGGTCTGTTGCTGCTGCGTCAGGCCACCCAGTTGGAGCCAGAAGCTAAAGATCTGCTGAGGGACGGCAGGTTGAGGACAGCAGGAGACGTCGAGAGCAGAGGGTCGGCTGGCTGGGAAAACCAGCAGCTACTTCAGTGTTTCAGAGCTGAAGAAAAGCCATCTGAACACATGAAGTTACACAGTCGACCCTTCGTTTATCATTAAAACCAGATATAAAAACACACAACCTGGTTTTCTCACCGTCTACCATTAAATCAGATTTTCCTGTTTTAGGTCAGGATTAACAAAATTATTTCTATTTATGTCCTAAACCGAGATTTTAGATCATCTCTTAACGTTCTGCATAGTCAGAAGCCTCCATCCACTTCCTCAGTATCTGGTAGAATCACCTTTAAACTGTAGGTTTGCAGCTTTCAGTGGTGGCACACTTCCGCTAATAGCAAGCTAACTTTTAGCTTAACGCTTTAGCTAGCTTTGAACATGTTTAACACACTTAGCTTCCCCTAAATTAATTTTTCCAGATAAATTCTAAAGAGCTAATTTTCTTGGCTGATTTGTAAACTTTCAGTTGAATAAAGTTGAAGTTTTGGTTACAGACTGTTAAAAATCCTTCAAGTAGTTAGATATTTATATTCATGCTCTTATTTTGAAGTCTGTTTATGCAGCAGTTCCGGTTCCTCTCCTCATGTTCTCTCTATTTTTTCCCCCATAACTTTATTCAAAACAAGAAATGTACAGGAACAAAATAAAACACAGATGGTAGAAAACAAGATACAAGGGTGTTATAGAACATGTTAGCACTACAGCATTAGCTTCCGCTAAATATTGTGCTGGTGTAGCGCTTTAGCATTTGCGAAACCACTATTTATGACCAGTGCTTTCAGGTTAGTGTGGCTAAATTTTTAGTTATTATGGCCAAACACATGAATTTCCAGCAACTTCACCTGAAACCCAAACATCCTGAATGTTTTCCGAGTTGTGTTTATTTTATTTCTTATAATTTCCATAAATGTCACATAAATAGTTGCTGAGTGCTGCAAACGTCTGGGAGAAGATCTTTATAATCTCTAGATTTCCTCAGTCCGGATTCTCTTCCGGAGAAGAGAAACTGGTTTTATTTCGAGACATTTTAAAGCTAAGTATGTAAAATGGACATTAAAGTTGACAGTTAGCAGGTTGAATTGGGGGGTTTATGACTTTTCCTCTGGTTTTGGCTCAGAGACGCAGTTTAGTGACGATAAAAAGGACCCGATGACCACGATCTCCTGTGGTTTTCTGCTCTGTTTTTGCAGACTGCTCAGGTTTCATATCGATGGTGGGGTGGGGTCATGGAGATGTCACGTTTCTGCTGAATTCTGAAAGAACTTGGTTCCCAGTATGATTGTTGCTCACCACAGGTTGCCTGTTCCAGGACGGTAAACCTACAGTTTGGAGTTTTGGGGAAACCAGAACCTACGTTGCTGACATAGAAATGGATCAAATGTCCCGACCTGAAAACCCGGCGGTGTTAAAGCCACTGTTGGTTTATTGCTGCTCATGTTTTCGTCCTCGTTTCTCAGAAACGGCCTCCTTTCTCAGCTGAACAGGAAACTCAAGGTTTAGAGGCTCCATGCTGTCATCAAACTGATGTGTGGTTATTTCCAGGTGCTGTGGCTCTGATCACCCTGCAGCAGCCCCCGGTGGTCCTCGCCCCTCTGGGTCGCCATGCCGTCCTTCCCTGCGAGCTCCAGGATTTTCAGGATGAGAAGATCCTGAACCAGCCCATCCTGTACTGGCAGCTCGATGGGAAACCCCTCACCAGCTGTGATGGGAGCGACGAAGGACGCGTAAAATGTCTGAACCAAACCTCGTCCAACAAACCCATCGAGCTGAGAGCCGTGCAGTGGTCCGACGGCGGGACGTACGAGTGCAAGATGTCCATCAGAACCGACAGGAGAGGAAGCTTCAGGCTGAAGGGAAACAGAACCACGCTCGTCGTCTACGGTACATCCTCTGCTTTTGTCCTCAGAGGGACGTTTGTCCAAAGTTCCCATCGGCAACGTCTCTTCTCTGCAGCTTAAAGTGAAACAGGAAGAAGTTTGTTTTATTTCGCAGGATTTTATAGAAGTGATGAGTTTTAATTGGCAGAAATCCGCCTGTGAACCAGTTCAGGAAGCTGACCGAGCAGCCGAGTGAACGAGAGACAGAACTGTGATAGAAAATAGATTCCTGCTGTCCTGATTAGAGCTGGACGATACATCCGTTCAGTCCAGTAGTCAGACTTTCTTGTTTTTGAAGACTGTATTTTTGGAAAATGTTTGGTCCACCACTGCTCTCCTTGGGCTTCCGTAGTCCAGAGTGATGTCAGCGCGCCCAGGGCGGCCATCTTGTTTGACAGCTTCAGTTTATTTGGACTTTGAGTTCAGGTCGACTCTACGTCGGAGTATCTGGGCCAAGATATGGTTTTTGTTATTTATTAGGAGAATAAAGTCAAAATATTACAAGAATACAGTCGTACAACAAGTCGAAATAATACCAGAATAAAGTCATAATTTAACTCGAAAAGTAATAAAAGATTTAAATTAGGAACTTGTAAAGTTATACTTTAGTATAAGTTTTACAGATAATACTTAATACTTAATAGAAATACTTCATGTCTGAATGAGTATCGGCAGCAGGAGTTAGAAACGGTCGGTTAAACAGCTGTTTCCATTTCAAAGAAAAACCACATGAACTGAGCTGCTCACGTCGGATTCTGATGACTCAGCTTTTTCCTCATTGAAACAACTTTTTATGCAACTTTAAGATGTTTTCTTTGGTAAAACTGCGTCTTTGTTCCTGCTGACATATGAAAGGAACCTCCTTGTAGCCAGGCCCCAGTTCTCCATCGTACACGTCAGAGAAGGAATGATGGAAATAAAAGCCTCTTTTTGAAAATATTTTCTGTCATTTCGTTTTTAGAGAAGAAAAAGAAATAGATGGGATATGGAACGAAACAATGGAGGCTTTTATTTTGCAGCCTTGTCTCCCAGCCCCAGTCCTGATGTGACGTTTTAAGGTGCATAAAACCAAACTCAGTCATCTGTAAGCGAATCCGTTAGCTCTCCACGCTGGCTGGCAGCCCAGGAAAAGATCCCACTTCTTGATTTATGCCAGGTTTTATCAGCAGAGTTTCACCTTTTCTTCCAGCTCCAACCATCCAGTGCTTTGTGTTGGTCCATGTCAGCGAATCCCAGTTAGATACTGGGTGATCTGAAGACTGCAGTTGTGTTTTCATGATGAGCTGCTTCTCTGCTGTGATTAATAAAGACTCTGGAGGAGCTTTGATCAGGACCACCCAGAAAGATGACAGGAAAGTCTGGCTGCTTGGAGGGAAACAGAAAGAGAGGAGAGAATCAAATCAGCTTCCTTTTAAACGCAGCTGCGTCTCATTTCAGACGCCATGACCTTTAACCTCACCAAGCACAACGGCTCCCTGCTCCGCTGTGAGGTAAACGTGTCCCAGGACCTCGGCTTTGCTGTGACGGTCACCAAGGACGGAGACGTCCTCCAGAGCCCCGACCGGGCCGCGGGCCCCGCCGCCGCCCGGTCCCGCCGCCTGTCCCGGACCGTCCCGCTGAGAGGCCCAGGGAGATACGGATGCGCGCTGCAGCTGGAGGGAGCTCTGGTAACGAGCAGAACCTTTCAGAGCGGACCCACGGGTAACGGCCTGCTCGCCGTGAGGCTTTGAGAAGCGGCTCTCAGCGGCTCTCAGCAGCTTGCTGCAACTTTCTGCAGCTCTCAGCAACTTTCAGAAACTTTCAGCAGCTTTGAGCAACTTTCAGAAACTTTTAGCAGCTCTCAGCAACTTTCAGAAACTTTTAGCAGCTCTCAGCAACTTTCAGAAACTTTTAGCAGCTTTTAGCAGCTTTTAGAAACTTTTAGGAGCTTTTAGCAACTTTCAGAAACTTTTAGGAGCTTTTAGAAACTTTCAGAAACTTTTAGGAGCTTTTAGCAACTTTTAGAAACTTTTAGCAGCTTTTAGCAACTTTCAGAAACTTTTAGGAGCTCTCAGCAACTTTTAGAAACTTTTAGCAGCTTTTAGCAACTTTCAGAAACTTTTAGCAGCTTTTAGCAGCTTTTAGAAACTTTTAGGAGCTTTTAGCAACTTTCAGAAACTTTTAGGAGCTTTTAGAAACTTTCAGAAACTTTTAGGAGCTTTTAGCAACTTTTAGAAACTTTTAGCAGCTTTTAGCAACTTTCAGAAACTTTTAGGAGCTCTCAGCAACTTTTAGAAACTTTTAGCAGCTTTTAGCAACTTTCAGAAACTTTTAGCAGCTTTTAGCAGCTTTTAGAAACTTTTAGGAACTTTTAGAAACTTTCTGAAACTTTCTGAAACTTTTAGCAGCTCTCAGCAACTTTTAGAAACTTTTAGGAGCTTTTAGAAACTTTCTGAAACTTTTAGCAGCTTTTAGCAGCTTTTAGAAACTTTCAGCAACTTTCTGCAACTTTCTGCAGCTCTCAGCAACTTTCAGAAACTTTTAGCAGCTTTGAGCAACTTTCAGAAACTTTTAGCAGCTCTCAGCAACTTTCAGAAACTTTTAGCAGCTCTCAGCAACTTTCAGAAACTTTTAGCAGCTTTGAGCAACTTTCAGAAACTTTTAGCAGCTCTCAGCAACTTTCAGAAACTTTTAGCAGCTCTCAGCAACTTTCAGAAACTTTTAGAAGCTTTTAGCAACTTTCTGAAACTTTTAGGAGCTCTCAGCAACTTTCAGAAACTTTTAGCAGCTCTCAGCAACTTTCAGAAACTTTTAGCAGCTTTTAGCAGCTTTTAGAAACTTTTAGGAGCTTTTAGCAACTTTCTGAAACTTTTAGTAGCTTTGAGCAACTTTCAGAAACTTTTAGCAGCTCTCAGCAACTTTCAGAAACTTTTAGCAGCTTTTAGCAACTTTCAGAAACTTTTAGCAGCTTTTAGAAACTTTCAGCAACTTTCTGCAACTTTCAGCAGCTCTCAGCAACTTTTAGCAGCTTTCAGAAACTTTTAGCAACTTTCAGAAACTTTTAGCAGCTTTTAGCAACTTTCTGAAACTTTTAGGAGCTCTCAGCAACTTTTAGAAACTTTCAGCAGCTTTTAGCAACTTTCAGAAACTTTTAGCAGCTTTTAGCAGCTTTTAGAAACTTTTAGGAACTTTTAGAAACTTTCTGAAACTTTTAGAAGCTTTTAGAAACTTTCAGAAACTTTTAGCAGCTTTTAGCAACTTTCTGAAACTTTTAGGAGCTCTCAGCAACTTTATGAAACTTTTAGGAGCTCTCAGCAACTTTTAGAAACTTTTAGCAGCTCTCAGCAACTTTCAGAAACTTTTAGCAGCTTTTAGCAACTTTCTGAAACTTTTAGGAGCTCTCAGCAACTTTCAGAAACTTTTAGCAGCTCTCAGCAACTTTCAGAAACTTTTAGCAGCTTTTAGCAACTTTCTGAAACTTTTAGGAGCTCTCAGCAACTTTTAGAAACTTTTAGCAGCTTTTAGCAGCTTTTAGAAACTTTTAGGAGCTTTTAGAAACTTTCTGAAACTTTTAGAAGCTTTTAGAAACTTTCAGAAACTTTTAGCAGCTTTTAGCAACTTTCTGAAACTTTTAGGAGCTTTTAGAAACTTTCTGAAACTTTCAGCAGCTCTCAGCAACTTTATGCAACTTTCAGCAGCTCTCAGCGACTTTCAGAAACTTTTAGCAGCTTTTAGCAACTTTCAGAAACTTTTAGCAGCTTTTAGAAACTTTCTGAAACTTTTAGCAGCTTTTAGCAACTTTTAGAAACTTTTAGCAACTTTTAGAAACTTTCTGAAACTTTTAGCAACTTTCAGCAGCTCTCAGCAGCTTGCTGCAACTTTTAGCAGCTTTTAGCAACTTTCAGAAACTTTTAGGAGCTTTTAGAAACTTTCTGAAACTTTTAGAAGCTTTTAGAAACTTTCAGAAACTTTTAGCAGCTTTTAGCAACTTTCTGAAACTTTTAGGAGCTCTCAGCAACTTTTAGAAACTTTTAGCAGCTTTTAGCAGCTTTTAGAAACTTTTAGGAGCTTTTAGAAACTTTCAGAAACTTTTAGCAGCTTTTAGAAACTTTCTGAAACTTTTAGCAGCTTTTAGAAACTTTCTGAAACTTTCAGCAGCTCTCAGCAACTTTCAGAAACTTTTAGCAGCTCTCAGCAACTTTCAGAAACTTTTAGCAGCTTTTAGCAACTTTCTGAAACTTTTAGGAGCTTTTAGAAACTTTCTGAAACTTTCAGCAGCTCTCAGCAACTTTGTGCAACTTTCAGCAGCTCTCAGCGACTTTCAGAAACTTTTAGCAGCTTTTAGCAACTTTCAGAAACTTTTAGCAGCTTTTAGAAACTTTCTGAAACTTTGAGCAGCTTTTAGCAACTTTTAGAAACTTTTAGCAACTTTTAGAAACTTTCTGAAACTTTCTGCAACTTTCAGCAGCTCTCAGCAGCTTTCAGAAACTTTTAGCAGCTTTTAGCAACTTTTAGAAACTTTTAGCAACTTTTAGAAACTTTCTGAAACTTTCTGCAACTTTCAGCAGCTCTCAGCAGCTTGCTGCAACTTTTAGCAGCTTTTAGCAACTTTCAGAAACTTTTAGGAGCTTTTAGAAACTTTCTGAAACTTTTAGAAGCTTTTAGAAACTTTCAGAAACTTTTAGCAGCTTTTAGCAACTTTCTGAAACTTTTAGGAGCTCTCAGCAACTTTTAGAAACTTTTAGCAGCTTTTAGAAACTTTTAGGAGCTTTTAGAAACTTTCAGAAACTTTTAGCAGCTTTTAGCAACTTTCAGAAACTTTTAGCAGCTTTTAGCAACTTTTAGAAACTTTCTGAAACTTTCTGCAACTTTCAGCAGCTCTCAGCAACTTTTAGAAACTTTTAGCAGCTTTTAGCAACTTTTAGAAACTTTTAGCAGCTTTTAGCAACTTTTAGAAACTTTTAGCAACTTTTAGAAACTTTCAGCAGCTCTCAGCAACTTTCAGAAACTTTTAGCAGCTTTCAGAAACTTTCAGCAGCTTTTAGCAACTTTCTGAAACTTTTAGTAGCTTTTAGAAACTTTTAGAAACTTTTTGAAACTTTTAGCAGCTTTTAGTAACTTTCAGAAACTTTTAGCAGCTTTTAGAAACTTTCTGAAACTTTCTGCAACTTTCAGAAACTTTCAGAAACTTTTAGCAGCTTTTAGAAACTTTCTGAAACTTTTAGCAGCTTTTAGCAACTTTCAGAAACTTTTAGCAGCTTTCAGAAACTTTCTGAAACTTTCTGAAACTTTTAGAAACTTTCTGAAACTTTTAGCAGCTTTTAGAAACTTTCAGAAACTTTTAGCAGCTTTTAGAAACTTTCTGAAACTTTCTGCAACTTTTAGCAACTTTCAGAAACTTTTAGCAGCTTTCAGAAACTTTCTGAAACTTTCTGAAACTTTTAGCAGCTCTCAGCAACTTTCAGAAACTTTTAGCAGCTTTTAGAAACTTTCTGAAACTTTCTGCAACTTTCAGCAGCTCTCAGTAACTTTTAGAAACTTTTAGCAGCTTTTAGCAACTTTCAGCAGCTCTCAGCAGCTCTCAGCAACTTTTAGAAACTTTCTGAAACTTTCTGCAACTTTTAGCAGCTTTCAGAAACTTTCAGCAGCTTTTAGCATTTTTTAGAAACTTTCTGAAACTTTCTGCAACTTTCAGCAGCTTTTAGCAACTTTCAGAAACTTTTAGCAGCTTTTAGAAACTTTCAGAAACTTTTTGAAACTTTTAGCAGCTTTTAGCAACTTTCAGAAACTTTTAGCAGCTTTTAGCAACTTTTAGAAACTTTCAGAAACTTTTAGCAGCTTTTAGAAACTTTTAGAAACTTTTTGAAACTTTTAGCAGCTTTTAGCAACTTTCAGAAACTTTTAGCAGCTTTTAGCAACTTTTAGAAACTTTCTGAAACTTTTAGCAGGTTTTAGAAACTTTCTGAAACTTTCTGCAACTTTTAGCAACTTTCAGAAACTTTTAGCAGCTTTCAGAAACTTTCTGAAACTTTCTGAAACTTTTAGCAGCTCTCAGCAACTTTCAGAAACTTTTAGCAGCTTTTAGCAACTTTTAGCAACTTTTAGAAACTTTCTGAAACTTTCTGCAACTTTCAGCAGCTCTCAGTAACTTTTAGAAACTTTTAGCAGCTTTTAGCAACTTTCAGCAGCTCTCAGCAGCTCTCAGCAACTTTTAGAAACTTTCTGAAACTTTCTGCAACTTTTAGCAACTTTCAGAAACTTTTAGCAGCTTTCAGAAACTTTCTGAAACTTTCTGAAACTTTTAGCAGCTCTCAGCAACTTTCAGAAACTTTTAGCAACTTTTAGCAACTTTCTGCAACTTTCAGCAGCTCTCAGCAACTTTTAGAAACTTTCTGAAACTTTCTGCAACTTTCAGCAGCTTGCAACAACTTTCAGAAACTTTTAGCAGCTTTTAGCAACTTTTAGAAACTTTCTGAAACTTTTAGCAGCTCTCAGCAACTTTTAGAAACTTTTAGCAGCTTTTAGCAACTTTCAGCAGCTTCTGACCATTAGACCGGAAAAGCCTTTAAAATGATAACATTTTGGTGGATTCTGATGAAATGACCAGGATGATGCAACCTCTGGTGTTCCTGTCTGAGCAGATGTGGAGCGGGACCCGGAGCGACCGGAGCGTCCGGAGTGTTCAGAGTGTCCGGAGCCGTGGTTTCTCTACGCGTCTCTCCTGCTGGTGCCCGTCCTGGTCCTGCTGGTCCTGCTTCCAGTCCTGCTGAAGTGCAGATGATCTTCATCTGAAGCCCACCTGTCAGCAGCAGCAGGGGAAGCAGCAGGACCAGAGGAGCTCCAGGCTCTTCATCATGGAGGAACATGTGCCTGTCCATCAGCAGCAGGTCCTCCAGATGATCCGATTCTACAGAACTAAACCCGACCTGGACTTCCTGCTGCAAGCAGAATCGCACAACGTTCTTCAAGTGGGATTAAAAACATCCTGATGGTCTGAGGAAGATCTCACCATAGCTTTGGTCCTGGCACAGAGAATCCTCCCGTCGGTTCCTCTGATTGTTTCCATGATGATCTGCAGGATATCTGGGAGGTTTCTGAGTTCGGACCGTCAGTTTCAGCCTTGCTTTGGGGGACGGCGTGAGAATGAGTGGATGCTTCATCTGTTTTCAGCAGCGCTGCCCAGGATGAGAAGAGCTTCCTGTTTTGCGTGGGTCCAACCAGAACCCGACCCTCCTGCAGCATCCTCAGAGGGACAACTGTTTTGACGTCGCAGCAGCGTCTCCGTCCGGTGCGGAGGATCAGCCTCGGTCTGGGTCCTGTCACTGCACCTTCTGTTGCGGAAGCGCAGTCCGTACCTGTGGGTCATCTGCACCTGCGCTAAAGGAAATACTTCTGGAACATTCTTAAAACGTACGCCAACAAAGCAGATTCATTTATATTCATTAAAATACTACTTGTTATAAGAGGATCTATTTTTCTCGACAGTGTTAGTAAGTTTTCTTACTTAATTATAATTGTCATAATTTGGTTCAAAGATTATAATTCAGCAGAAAATTGTGTTCTGGACTCATGAGACTGTAGGGCCATCAATGCGCCCTCTGGTGGACTCGTGACGGACAAAAAAAGACGTTTATTTTTATAATAATTACATCTTTTATTAGATTAACTCAAGGTGATTTCAGACTATATCCCATGTGTTCATGGGAAACACTAATTTATTCCTGTATTCCTCTGTCTTTCCTCACCTTTGATTATTGTACACGGGCGGGCACATACATTTACTTTATTATTATTTTTTATTTTTAGAAAATAGTACTCTAACAAAATGCGATCAAAGCATTTTTTTCCTTATTTCTTGTTATTCAGAAACGTCGCGGTTCGCCGTCACTGCAGAAGCTGAACTCAGGTTCTGGTCGTCCCTCCTCATCGGGAGCCGCTTGTGTTGCGTCATTTATGGAAAACTTGTGTTATTACAGCTATAACTGAGAAACGTTTTGATTGAACCTGACGTTAAAGAAGTTTTTATGCATAATTTAAAGCTTTCTGGTTGGTTTTA
Organism: Anableps anableps; assembly: GCA_014839685.1. NCBI lineage: Eukaryota > Metazoa > Chordata > Actinopteri > Cyprinodontiformes > Anablepidae > Anableps > Anableps anableps. The sequence goes on along the minus strand of CM026072.1, from coordinate 1,365,062 downwards.
TAGTTAATCTGTTGGGTTTTTTGTGTGTTTTTAATAAAAAAAAAATGCTGTTTTCACTTCACTGGAGGTTCAATCCAGGTGTCATGGATATGTGTTTGGATGTGCTTGTTATGCAATGCAACCACTTAGCATGAAGCTGCCACCACCTTGCTTCTCGGTTTTCTACAGCTTTCCAAGTCTGAGAGCCCCACTGTCATCCTTCCATTAAATTTTCCTTTGGTTGTGGCCAAAGAGCTCAGCTTCTGTCTCGTTTTGTCCAACGGCAGCGCCTCAGTGACACTGATGCCCTCGTTTCTTGAGCCCTGGTGGTTCCTGGTGAACATCCTGACCTGTTTCCCTCAACCCAAGGGGGGCAGTTTGATTGAAACTTACGTAGAGTTGGGTGATTCGATGGGACAGTGAAATAAATCACTTACAGACTGGTTTTGGATCTGATAAATGGATCTGAGATGGAAGCTTCTGCTCCAGAGCTACACCTGAAATTTGCTGCTGCCCCCCAAAGACAAGGAGAAGAATGTTTTCGAACTGTTTCTGGTCAGACGAGAGAAAGATGGAGCCGTTTGATGAGGAGAAGCTTTCAGGCTCCAGAAAACTGCAACAGCTCTAAAGCACGGTGGTGGCGGCGTCATGCTGTGGAACCCTGTGGCTGCCAGCAGCCTCCTGGAACGGCCTTCTCAGAGCTCAGGGGACATTTCGTCCAGTTTTAGCTGAGGTATAAATAATAACAATAAAGGCCAAAAGTATTCACACCCCCGGCAGATTGAGCTTTAAAGACGTCATTATATTCACGTTCTGGAGCGGCCCAGTCCAAGTCCTGATGAACCTGACAGAGGGTCTGAGGAGGGAGCTACAGATTAGGGTGATGGCATAAGGCCTTCCGACACCAAAGACTTGGAGTTCATCACCAAAACTAAAACACCGCAGGAAAACGTGGAGAAGGTTCTTCGAGGGTTTGATTGCTCCGATGCTTGTTGAGAAGCTGACAAATAATTTTATATGTGGTATTTTTTCATTAAAATGTAAAAAAGAACAAATAATGTGTATTTTTTTTTAACTTCTTATATATTGTTCTATTTTTGTTTGAGAGATGCTTGTCTTATTTCCCGTCAAAAGCAAACTTCTTGTCTGAAAGAAACATGGAGATCTGCCCGGGGTGCGGCGGCCACGTTAGCCCAACATTTTCCATCTTTGACGTAAAAATCTGAAGTCCCTCCGTCATTTTGACAGATTACAGTTCACACGCCTGACCACCAGTTGCAGGCGGGTCGGCGTTTTCAACAACGGTAACTCAAAAAACTCCCCATCAGAGCATCTTCTCTGACCTGGACTCAATGCATCTGGCTCAGTGAAGAGTTATGGACAGGAAGGAGCGCATCCTCCCTCGTTCAGAGAGTCTTGCTGACTCCTGATTGCTTCAGTTGGAGATGTTTCCCGATTTCCAAACTTTAGCTGAAGTGTTGCTTGTAGTTCCAGTCTCCAGTGCAGCAGCAGAGCGCGGATTCAGCCCAGATTACACACCTGCGGGTGATCAAATCAGCTCCATGTGCACCAGGAGGAAGTTGTGAGACGGTGCGTTCAGGCCACAGCAGGTGAATCGTTCATAATTTAAGTGCAGCTGTTTAATTTCGTTGTTTATATATTACTGGGGCCACAGTCAGTGGTTTTTGTCACTGCGGAGAACAACTCTGATATATTTATCTGCTTGATGTGTGATGGGATGATGTGGATTGAGTATTAATTAAAAAGAATGAAACTTAAATGCAACTGATTTTGTCTTTATTAGCATTTTAAAAACTGACAGGGGTTAGTTTGACCTCGTCAGTCAAAATGAGGGACAATAAGAAAGTCCAGCGTGGCCTCTGCTGGGGTATGAATAATTCTGAGCTTTACTTTTGACCTGAAACTGTTTCGACTCAGTTTTGGCTTCAAAACACTTCCTTTCCTGATGCCTCGATAACTTCCTGCTTCCTGGAACAGAAATGATACCAGCAGATGAGAGACTCAATCCGAGTCTCACGAAGACGTCTGGAGGCTGATTCGGTTTTGAAACAGAAAACAAATGTTTAAAAATGAAAGTTTTTGTGGATTCATCTAGTTTGATGAGATCTCTCTAAATCAGTGTCCTGCTGTAACATCCAGGTTTCAACCATCTGATGCAAACTGGGTTGAAATGGGTCAGGATGTCCAGGTCGACCCAGGAACCACCGTGGATGAAGCCATGAGAGGCTGCTGCTGCCAAAATGTCTCGACGCTGGGTGTTTGCGTTTCGTTTACTTGTTTAATTATATCTGTTTAGGACTTCTATTCAGTTCCCATTTATTATTGTTCAAGATGTCTTGCCATACGGCTTCCTCTGCCTGCATTCTGCTTCAGCTGTTCCCTATTTCCAAGGCGAGTCAAGTTTATTTGCTAAAAGCTGCAGGAAGCAGCACGGCAGTTCAAAGTGTTTTACATCATAAAAACAATCAAATACGCAGCAAAAGCTTTAGAATCATCGAGCAAATATTAGTGTATCCAAATCATAAAGATCATCAAACAAATATAATTCAAAAATACTGATCATTGTTCTACTTACTACTGATCAAAAGCAGCTCTAAGCAATTTAGCAGGAATTTAGTGTTTCAGCTGTTTTGCAGTTTTCTGGACATTTGTTCCAGATTAGAGGAGCATAAAAACTGAAAGTTGCTTCTCCATATTTCAGACCACTCAGGTCTTCTGGTTCTGGTCTGCATCCCCAGAGTAGACCAGACCAACCTTTCAGACCCGAGTGGTCTGGAAGGTTGATACGACAACAGGTCTTTAATGTTTTTTGTTGCTAAGTTGTTCACTGATTTTTAAACTAACAGAAGTATTTTAAAGTCTATTCTCTGAGCTACAGGGAGCCAGTGGAAGGACTTTAGAACTGGGGTGATGTGCTCTATCTTCCTGGTTTTAGTGAGAACGCCAGCAGCAGCGTTCTGGATCAGCTGCAGACCTGTGAAGACACTGTTGCAGTAATCAATGCGACTAAAGATAAACACATGGATGAGTTTCTCTGGATCTTGTTGAGACATCAGTCCTTTAATCCTGGAAATGTTCTTCAGGCAATAGAAGGCTGACTTTGTAACTGTCTTTATGTGTCTCTGAAGGTTCAGGTCTGAGTCCATCACTACACCCAGATTTCAGGCCTGATCACTAGTTTCTAGATTGTAGTTTCCCTTTGATTAGCTCGTCTAGTTTCTCCACCTGTTGCTGGATCCTCCAGCTGCTCCATCAGCCTACCGGCTGCATTCATCTACCTGTTATATTCCTTTAAGTTCTCATAAAATATATTTTTGACTTGATGCTCATAAACCCATTTCACAAAAAAAAAAATCAACATATTAGGTGTAAAACCAACCAGAAAGCTTTAAATGTTGCATGAAATCTTCTTTAATGTCAAGTTTAATCAAACTGTTTCTAAGAAACTACTAACTGAGTTCAGCTTCTGCAGGAATGATGAACTGAGATGTTTCTGGTGAAAGAGGAACCGAGATGAGCGAGCCGTTGTTTCACATTGAGAAAGGCTCTGGTGATGATTCTGACGGACCCAAACCGATGCTGATCCTCTACACTGAAACTGAAACTGACGGTCCGAACTCAGAAACCTCCCAGATATCCTGCAGATCATCATGGAAACAATCAGAGGAACCGACGGGAGGATTCTCTGTGCCAGGACCAAAGCTATGGTGAGATCTTCCTCGGACCATCAGGATGTTTTTAATCCCACTTGAAGAACGTTGTGCGATTCTGCTTGCAGCAGGAAGTCCAGGTCGGGTTTAGTTCTGTAGAATCGGATCATCTGGAGGACCTGCTGCTGATGGACAGACACATGTTCCTCCATGATGAAGAGCCTGGAGCTCCTCTGGTCCTGCTGCTTCCCCTGCTGCTGCTGACAGGTGGGCTTCAGATGAAGATCATCTGCACTTCAGCAGGACTGGAAGCAGGACCAGCAGGACCAGGACGGGCACCAGCAGGAGAGACGCGTAGAGAAACCACGGCTCCGGACACTCTGAACACTCCGGACGCTCCGGTCGCTCCGGGTCCCGCTCCACATCTGCTCAGACAGGAACACCAGAGGTTGCATCATCCTGGTCATTTCATCAGAATCCACCAAAATGTTATCATTTTAAAGGCTTTTCCGGTCTAATGGTCAGAAGCTGCTGAAAGTTGCTAAAAGCTGCTAAAAGTTTCTGAAAGTTGCTGAGAGCTGCTAAAAGTTTCAGAAAGTTTCTAAAAGTTGCTAAAAGCTGCTAAAAGTTTCAGAAAGTTTCTAAAAGCTGCTAAAAGTTTCAGAAGTTTCTAAAAGTTGCTAAAAGTTTCAGAAAGTTTCTAAAAGTTTCTAAAAGCTGCTAAAAGTTTCAGAAAGTTTCAGAAAGTTTCTAAAAGCTGCTAAAAGCTGCTAAAAGTTTCTAAAAGTTGCTGAGAGCTGCTAAAAGTTTCAGAAAGTTTCAGAAAGTTTCTGAAAGCTCCTAAAAGTTTCTGAAAGTTGCTGAGAGCTGCTAAAAGTTTCAGAAAGTTGCTAAAAGCTGCTAAAAGTTTCTGAAAGTTTCTAAAAGCTTCTAAAAGTTTCTGAAAGTTGCTGAGAGCTGCTAAAAGTTTCTGAAAGTTGCTGAAAGCTGCTAAAAGTTTCTGAAAGTTGCTCAAAGCTGCTAAAAGTTTCTGAAAGTTGCTGAGAGCTACTAAAAGTTTCAGAAAGTTGCTAAAAGCTCTTAAAAGTTTCTAAAAGCTGCTCAAAGCTGCTAAAAGTTTCTGAAAGTTGCTGAGAGCTGCTAAAAGTTTCTAAAAGTTGCTAAAAGCTGCTAAAAGTTTCTGAAAGTTGCTGAGAGCTGCTAAAAGTTTCTGAAAGTTGCTGAGAGCTGCTAAAAGTTTCTGAAAGTTGCTCAAAGCTGCTGAAAGTTTCTGAAAGTTGCTGAGAGCTGCTGAAAGTTGCAGCAAGCTGCTGAGAGCCGCTGAGAGCCGCTTCTCAAAGCCTCACGGCGAGCAGGCCGTTACCCGTGGGTCCGCTCTGAAAGGTTCTGCTCGTTACCAGAGCTCCCTCCAGCTGCAGCGCGCATCCGTATCTCCCTGGGCCTCTCAGCGGGACGGTCCGGGACAGGCGGCGGGACCGGGCGGCGGCGGGGCCCGCGGCCCGGCCGGGGCTCTGGAGGACGTCTCCGTCCTTGGTGACCGTCACAGCAAAGCCGAGGTCCTGGGACACGTTTACCTCACAGCGGAGCAGGGAGCCGTTGTGCTTGGTGAGGTTAAAGGTCATGGCGTCTGAAATGAGACGCAGCTGCGTTTAAAAGGAAGCTGATTTGATTCTCTCCTCTCTTTCTGTTTCCCTCCAAGCAGCCAGACTTTCCTGTCATCTTTCTGGGTGGTCCTGATCAAAGCTCCTCCAGAGTCTTTATTAATCACAGCAGAGAAGCAGCTCATCATGAAAACACAACTGCAGTCTTCAGATCACCCAGTATCTAACTGGGATTCGCTGACATGGACCAACACAAAGCACTGGATGGTTGGAGCTGGAAGAAAAGGTGAAACTCTGCTGATAAAACCTGGCATAAATCAAGAAGTGGGATCTTTTCCTGGGCTGCCAGCCAGCGTGGAGAGCTAACGGATTCGCTTACAGATGACTGAGTTTGGTTTTATGCACCTTAAAACGTCACATCAGGACTGGGGCTGGGAGACAAGGCTGCAAAATAAAAGCCTCCATTGTTTCGTTCCATATCCCATCTATTTCTTTTTCTTCTCTAAAAACGAAATGACAGAAAATATTTTCAAAAAGAGGCTTTTATTTCCATCATTCCTTCTCTGACGTGTACGATGGAGAACTGGGGCCTGGCTACAAGGAGGTTCCTTTCATATGTCAGCAGGAACAAAGACGCAGTTTTACCAAAGAAAACATCTTAAAGTTGCATAAAAAGTTGTTTCAATGAGGAAAAAGCTGAGTCATCAGAATCCGACGTGAGCAGCTCAGTTCATGTGGTTTTTCTTTGAAATGGAAACAGCTGTTTAACCGACCGTTTCTAACTCCTGCTGCCGATACTCATTCAGACATGAAGTATTTCTATTAAGTATTAAGTATTATCTGTAAAACTTATACTAAAGTATAACTTTACAAGTTCCTAATTTAAATCTTTTATTACTTTTCGAGTTAAATTATGACTTTATTCTGGTATTATTTCGACTTGTTGTACGACTGTATTCTTGTAATATTTTGACTTTATTCTCCTAATAAATAACAAAAACCATATCTTGGCCCAGATACTCCGTCGTAGAGTCGACCTGAACTCAAAGTCCAAATAAACTGAAGCTGTCAAACAAGATGGCCGCCCTGGGCGCGCTGACATCACTCTGGACTACGGAAGCCCAAGGAGAGCAGTGGTGGACCAAACATTTTCCAAAAATACAGTCTTCAAAAACAAGAAAGTCTGACTACTGGACTGAACGGATGTATCGTCCAGCTCTAATCAGGACAGCAGGAATCTATTTTCTATCACAGTTCTGTCTCTCGTTCACTCGGCTGCTCGGTCAGCTTCCTGAACTGGTTCACAGGCGGATTTCTGCCAATTAAAACTCATCACTTCTATAAAATCCTGCGAAATAAAACAAACTTCTTCCTGTTTCACTTTAAGCTGCAGAGAAGAGACGTTGCCGATGGGAACTTTGGACAAACGTCCCTCTGAGGACAAAAGCAGAGGATGTACCGTAGACGACGAGCGTGGTTCTGTTTCCCTTCAGCCTGAAGCTTCCTCTCCTGTCGGTTCTGATGGACATCTTGCACTCGTACGTCCCGCCGTCGGACCACTGCACGGCTCTCAGCTCGATGGGTTTGTTGGACGAGGTTTGGTTCAGACATTTTACGCGTCCTTCGTCGCTCCCATCACAGCTGGTGAGGGGTTTCCCATCGAGCTGCCAGTACAGGATGGGCTGGTTCAGGATCTTCTCATCCTGGGAATCCTGGAGCTCGCAGGGAAGGACGGCATGGCGACCCAGAGGGGCGAGGACCACCGGGGGCTGCTGCAGGGTGATCAGAGCCACAGCACCTGGAAATAACCACACATCAGTTTGATGACAGCATGGAGCCTCTAAACCTTGAGTTTCCTGTTCAGCTGAGAAAGGAGGCCGTTTCTGAGAAACGAGGACGAAAACATGAGCAGCAATAAACCAACAGTGGCTTTAACACCGCCGGGTTTTCAGGTTTTTTCTTCTCCGGAAGAGAATCCGGACTGAAGAACTCTGGAGATTGCAGATCTTCTCCCAGATGTTTGCAGCAACCGTTCCTGTGACATTTAGAGAAATTACAGGAACCAAAACAAACACGACTCATGAAACGCTCAGGGTGTTATCGTCATCATTCATGTTGATGCTGTTCATAAGTGCGCTGTTGCAGAAACCTCTTTACACTGGCAGCTTCATTCACGGCTGCATGCCTGAAGGGTTATCAATGTTCTGCGTTGGAGCAACGTCTCTGCAGGCAGACGTTGTGGTGCGTCTGAGGATCCTCTCCTGCAGCGGTGTGCAAACTTTTACACATGGGAGCCAAAAATGCTACATTAAAAGGAGCCCGGAGCCACAAAATTCGGATTATTATTACTTTTTTTTTTTTTTTTTCTTTTTGCAACAATAAACTAAACACAGAGTTTTACTGAAACGATCTGATCTCTGCAGATCCTTGTAGATCTGAAGCATAAGCAGGACCTCTCAGGTTTTACTGCTTTGATAAAAACAGCATAAAATGTCCTGAAATTTTCCGGTGGATTATCTTTATCTAGATTTTTTTTAATGTTTCAGCAACAAAAGCAGAATATTTCTCACTCTTCTGTTATTCAGCCAAGTTTAGTCAACAAGTCTGGATGTTTTTCTCATATTTACTGTCAACTTAAACTGAAAGCAAAAGCACAGTAAACAGAGGATTTCAATTTGTCTGTATTGTCTTGAAAAACGCTCCCGTTTGAACGATATAAACCAACAGCTTGTTTAAAATGTGTCTCTGCATCAACCGCCTGCGCTGGCAAGTACTGAAGCGTGTCGGCGTGCTTCCCTGAGAGGAGCCGCGGACTGGCATACGGGGATTTCCCCGGTGGTTCAGCCCGTGGAGGAGCTGTCGCGCTCGCCACCGTGTCACGCAACACGTGGCTGTTTCGCATCAAACGGCGTCGTGTCGAATGTCAACGCATGGATGAGCGCCACTGGGCCAGCTGGCTGACGATGAAGATCAGAAAACTGGTCCCGTTAATTCACGAATTATGAGAAACTCAACTGGTCATGCAGGCGAAACCTCCCTGTTGGCAGCCAGCAGAGAGCGGCGGCGCTAACTGTGTGGAATATCTATATTTCTAGGTCTATGCAGCTCATTAAAATTTCAGCTGAGCAGCTGAAGGGGGACCAGGCTGTCAGGAGCTCCCGGGATGCTGTTTCTCCCCAGTCCGCCCCTGTGTCGAGAGCCCCACAAAAAAATCATCTCCAGGGCCACAAATGGCCCCCAGGCCACACTTTGGACACCCCTGATATTTAATAAATTAGCCTCTGGTCCCCATCAGGTTTGCTTGTCATAAAGCAACAACCTTTAAGCAGCTGTAAACATATTTTTCATTAACATTTCTGTGTTAAAAATGTTTTATTGGCCTGATGTAATTTTCTGATCCTAAATGTTTCATGAGCTGTGAGCAGAAAATTATCATCATTTCCAGAAATATTGGCTTGAAAACATCAGTCTGAGTGAATCCATACAATGTGTTTCACTTTGGGAGTTGAGCTACTTAAATGACCTCTTTGATAATATTCTGATTTCATGAATGTGACCCCACAAAGCTGGCAAATGCCCTGCAAGGACGACCTTATGAACAAATCTTCACAGAAAAATAACAATAAAATGCAAAAATCCGACCTGACAGAAAGAAACGAAAGAAACGAAAGAAACGCCTTCTGTGGTTTTTATTCTGAAACTCTGCACCACCAAAAAAAAACAAAACAAAACAAAAAAAAAAAACCAAACAGACAACTTCCTTTTATTGGATGAAAAACTGTTTTCATTTGTGAAAACTTTATAAACAAAGTTTGCCGTATGCGCGGCAGTAACGTCGATAAAACTGGAAAACTGGGCCTTAACGTTGCCGAGCTGGTTCCCAGGACCTCCAGGTCTGAGTTTTCCAGGGGAAGGCTCTGCTCGTTTACTTTTGTTGTGGAATGCAGGAAAATCAACTTTTGAATTTGGCTTTTTGAGGTTGTGACCCTGATCAGGAGCTGCAGAGGGAAGTTTGGTTTGATTTCATTCAATTAAAATCATTTTAAAATCTTTCACAAACATAAATGTTGTCCAAAAATGATGTCCAAATGTTAAAAACTTCCTGAAGTTTGCAACCTTAAAATTTTAAGTTCTGCTAACTTGTCGTTTTTACAGTGCATCAACCAAAGCCTCACGCTGAAGGTGAGGCTTTGGTTGAAAAAAGCTCTGCTGAACGCTCACAGGTCACACTATCATTGTTTGGGCGACAAACAAGGATGCCTCTTCACTTAAATGTGTGGAGGTAATGAAGACCATTCAGTTTTAGATTAAAACAGAAAATATTTTCAGGTTTTCTTTAATTAATGATCAGTTGAGATTTTTTTTTTTTTTTTTACCTGAGATCATGAAGCAGAGGTGCAGCAGCATCGTTCCAGGGCGGCTGAAAGCCAGCATGTTTCCTCACTCGCTTCTGGGTGCAGAAAGACGGGAGGACGGTTCACCCAGCTGGAATGTCAGGAGGCGGCGATACGAAGGATTTTAGACAGAATTCAGACCTCAGATGAAGTTGAAAATGACAGAAAACGACCCACACAGGATGTGGTTTGGGTAAACTTTCTGCTATGGCATAGGAGGACCCACCCTCCCATCCCTGCTGAAACTGTCTCCATTAGATGAGGCACCTTTTGGGTGAATTTGGGATTTTTTATTTATTTTTTTTTTTATCTTTGTTTGCACCAAAATTTCCCACTGATCGGTATGTTTCCAAAAACCCCAGATGAAAAAAAGCAGAGGAAACTTTCTGCTTCCTGTTTCTTAGATGAAATCTGAACTTTTCGAGGATCGTTTACCTGCTGAGCTCCACTGATCAGGTGTTCGTCTGTCAGTACAGCTGAGTTCTCCTGAAGTCAGTTCTGCCGAACCTGATCTGACACCCACCACCTCACACAGATTTACTCTGCTGTCTGACAGGCTTTTTCCACCGCTCCACCTAGGTGACATGTTTCCATGACAGCGGGCTTATTTCTGATATTTTTCAAAAACCGATCAGTTCCTGCTGTTATGGTGCAAACCAGCCGCTGAAGAGCAAGCTGCTGAACCCGCTGCAGAGGTGTGCAGACCACCGCTCGCTCTGCAACAGGATGTTCTTCCTCCACTTGCAGTTCAGTTTGACACTTCTACGCCTACTTTTAAAAGAGCTGTTTAACATTTAAAAACTGGAAAAATCTGGGCCCTCATTCTCTCATGTTAGTGAAAAAATTCAGCCTGTGGGATCATTGTGTTAAATTATCAGAGCTTAGTCAGAAACGATTCAAAATATGATATTTAGGTTTTGTTCTATGCAATAAAACAAACTGTGTTTACATGTAGCTACACGTGCTGCAGTCCCACATCATAATACAACCTCCTCCATGTTTTACAGAAGTTGTAAATTTATTTGGAGCTTCTTTTATCTCCAGGAAACGGACAAAAGCTCTGGAACTCTGCAGACTTTGACCAGGGGTTTGGAGGTTTCTGGAGACCTTGTCTGGGTTTCCAAGAAAACAACTTCTGACCTTTATTTCATTGCAGACAAGATCCAATCAAGATATTTCATTTTTTTTGTGTAATCTCTATATGATTCTGCACTGATCAGGTGGAAAAAGTTATTTCAGCAAAGTGTTTCTCACTTTGTGTTGTTTCCAGTTCTCTAGCAACAGTTTCAGGAGGCTTTTTTCCCCTTTATTTCAGCAAATGCATCTTTTTTCCCCCAGTGTCGTTATTTATTAACTAATGATTGGACTGAAATGGATTCAACAGCTTGCAGAAACACCTTGAGCAAGATTTCAACCAAGCTTTAACTGTTTGACAGATGGACTTGGATATGGATAACACAAACAAAATTCCCCCCCAAAATTAAATTTAGCAAATCCAGTACCTGTTGTTGCATAAAAAACCTGCGAACAGGTGCTGGTCCACTGTAGTCTCATTCTCCATAAACAAATATTGAGAATGACTCAAGCAGCAGCTTCGTTCACTTTTGGCTTGGGCCAGCTCTGCTTCTGGACCTCTTTGCTTTTTTAATGTGAAAATAATGATAACACATTATCATTAATGTGATAATGTTAAATCATTAACATGATTAATTAAAATCATTAATTTTTCTTCTGTTAATGATAACACATTAACAGAAGAAAAATGAATCATAAAAAGAGATTTAAAACAAAATAATGTGAATTAATTCATATTTAATGTTCATTTTTATTGATATTCTATGAATTTAATCCAGTTTTAAATGTTTCTTAAACGTTCAGATGCTCATTTTCCACCAGTTAGTGACGCTAGTTGCCTGGAAACCTCAGAGTGGAGGAAAATAACTCCATTACCCACAAACCCTGGTGCTGACGCATTACGTCAACGCGTTACACGCTTGAGAATTTTAACATGGAGGACTGCGTTGTTGTAGAGAAGAGCCCGGTAAGATTAGTTTTTTGGCTTTTGATGTTAAGTTTACTTTTGGTAACAGACTTTAGTGAATTAGTGTATTTTGGAGTTTCTTCTTCCAGGTTAGTTTGAGGTCGTATTTTTCTGTTTTTTAGCTCTTTAAAGCAGCTGAAGGGGAAAACCTGCCAATTCATTCTCCGCTCGATGCGGTTGCTGTTAGCGTTAGCATCGCTCCTAGAGAGAGAAATAAAGGAGATTTATTTTACCTTCATGATGAATTTATATCTAAAACTAGTTTACGTTTTAGTGTTAATATTCTACGGGTGTTCGTTGTTGTATTTCGGCTCCAAAACCCTGCTGTTAAGGTGTTATGGTTTATCATGTTGAGCTGCTAAAGTTAGCAGCAAGCTTGCAACCTAAATAGGTGTCTCTGTGAAATCCTGATGAAAATATATCTGTAAATTATAAATAAGATGTAAAAACTGTAGGGTTTATGTGTAAATAACGAAATAATTGGGCAGCCTTTTCAATTGACTAACAATAGTTTCATGAATATTAAAAAACTAAGAGACACACTGTGCTTTAGAGGTAAACAAAAATGAAACAGCAGTTTTATAAATAATCATCGCGTTAAGTTAATCTTGAGATGTCTTCTTCAAGCCCCAGCTGTCACTGGATCAGTTAATAGTTTTACTAAAGAATGGTTTCTTTATTCTCTTCTACAGATTTCTGTACATATTTATGATCCTTTGTTTTGTGACAGTTGATCTATATTTAAGCTGAGCGAATATTAAAGACGTTTCGCTACTTTTTATTTGACACAAAAACAATCATACAAATAAGATTCCAGGCAGAGATTCATTAGCTTTTCAAACACATTAGTACACTCAGTATTTCTCCATGCTTTTGGGTTGTTTTACTATTAAACGTTTTTTTTTTTTAGATCAGTTTTTTATTCATTTGTAGAATATTTTTATGTTTAAAACACAGTATTAAGAGAATTAAGTGGAAAAAATGAACTGTATTTTAAGTTAATTAAGGATTAATCCAAACTTGTTGATCCTAAACCTAATATGTTGTTATTTATGTCCACAAAGCTGAAGTAACACTAAAGGGGCTAGTTTAAATTTCCCAGTTATGATATGATAAATCGTCATAAATTAGATTAGATCAGTGACGTTTGGTGAGGATCTGACTCCTAAAACCCAAATTATAATCTTGTATCTCAACATTTAGTTGTTTTTAATTAATTATGCTTTAATCAGTTCCATACTGCTCAACATATGATAGCAAGAAAACAAAAAGAATATTTCACACAAGGTCAAATTAGGCAAATTTATATTTTTAATCATTTAAATTTAGTTTTGCCTTGTCGCTCTGCGTTTTTTTTTTTTCTTTTATTAAAATTGAAAATCATTTATGATCTTTGTATATGAAGCTCATGCACCCATCTCTCTCTGTCACCTGCCCCCATGACTGCACATCACTGTTAGACGGCTACTAACTGAACTGATCCCAGGAGGTAAAGGAGCTACATCATATCACAGACCAAATAACCAAAATAACCAGATCATCAGGTCTCGTCAAACTCTCAGTGGACAGAGATGCACCGATATAAACATTTCAGACCGATAACCGATCGGTTAATATTGCTGTTATGGCCGATATTTACTGATATAATTTGTGGCACCTGATACCGATATGTGAAACTGATCTTTTCTACCACCACCAGGGTCTGGGGGGGGTGCTGCATTTAACAATAGTCGGCCCACTGTTGTGAACTTCGCAACTTTTTTGCTATATTTATTACAGATACCATGCCATGCCATCGGTATTGGCCAAAATCAGTCAGGCTTGCTTTTTAAACGCACCCCGACTTTCCTTAATAACAGCAGTCCGTCTGTAGAACAGTTGATTGGTGTTATATATGCAAAAACCATCAATACAAACAAAATATCTGTAACAGCTCTTGAAGAAGTACTTAAACATGTCTTGAATATGTCTACATAGTCAACAGAACACTCCTAAGGAAAAAAACACTTGAGAATGTTCTCTGTTCACCTTCCATTTACTGTATTTATATATCTCTTAAATAAATCCATCTTTATCTACTGTATCTTTCTCTCTCCCTCCAACTCTCATGTCCTTCCTTACCAAGCTCAGTCGCACACAGCGACTGCGAGCGCACCTGACTCGGAGTCGAAGCGCGTGCTTTCGCTCAGCTTTTTGTCAGCTTTGGCGTTGGCGCTTTTGAAAGTTCGCGATGAGCTCGTGCGAGCCGAGAGCGCGGCGCGGCGCGGCACGCGCTCAGTTCAACGCGTCAACTATAAGCCGAGCCTGAGAGAGAACTAAAATTAGACGAGCGACAGAAATAGCTGACGACTTGTGATCTGGTGTTACTTTGGCTAATAAAATCCATAACATTTACTGTGAACACCTACAATTACTGCATGCTGTGATCTTCTTGTCCCCCCCCCCACCCCGCCCCCTGGATAATGGATAACGGTACGGGAAACGCTGTGAAATATTCCGGCCCTAACTTATATTGCTTCCAAGCAGCGTTTTACCATTGAGGCGCTGCACAAATGATGAATCAAGAGTTGCTCTCTCTCTCTTAGCAGCCATTTGTAATCCGTCTGTGAACATGATGTTCTGCATTATCAAAACCAGTGGAAAAACTATGATCATTTAAATAATACCACTTAACTGGATAGAAATAAATGAAATATTTGCTGCCAGCCATCAGAGCCCACGTCAGTCAGCCTTGTTGCTCGCAGAAAGTGAAGGTCCCTGGTCTTCATGGTGCTGTTTGCCGCTCTGCATGCTGGGGACATGTTGAGGCTGAAAACAAATGTGTTTTCACACTTTCGAGTAGAAAAAAATGTTTTAATCAAATTTGAATTTTCCTCCTTTTTTAACAACGTTGTTTCGAAAATAACATGGATGAAAAATTCCACCGGATTTAGTACATCACAGGTCAGTTTCCTGGATTTTGCTGCTGGAGGTGTTTAATTGCAGTGTTTGTGTTGTAACCCTTACAGGAGGAGGTTCCCTCCATCCTGAGCTCCAGACCTCAGACTGGGCTGTCCTTCCTGGCACCAGAACCAGAAGATCTGGAGGACCTTTACACCAGATACAAGGTCTCCTGTTGCCTTCATCTGTTCGGTCATCAAAGCCGCACTGAGCTCGGTCACATTTGCTCAGTTTTCTGTCGCTTCGTGTGTTTGCAGAAGCTGCAGCAGGAGCTGGAGTTCCTGGAGGTGCAGGAGGAGTACATCAAGGACGAGCAGAAGAACCTGAAGAAGGAGTTCCTGCACGCTCAGGAGGAGGTGAAGAGGATACAGAGCATCCCTCTGGTAATCGGCCAGTTCCTGGAGGCAGTGGACCAGAACACGGCTATCGTTGGCTCCACCACAGGTAACTGGGTCCAGGTTGTGAGCTGCAGCCAGTCCTGTCATGACCGCACATTTTGCTGGACCATAAATTGTCCCAGAAATTATTGCCATAAACGATAATATTGTTGTTTTGAGACCGTTTTCAAGTGATATATTGATAATGCCATAACAATTCAAGTTCGCCCTCTCAAATAAACTTTAATTTTGTAACGATCACTTAACATCATCGCTGTTATTTAGTTTTCCATTTTATTTCCAATCTTACTGTTTTATTAGTTGCCTTTATTTCATTATTTTTTTTTGTATTTATTTAGTAATTTCTTTTTATTTATAGTCACTTTTTCAATGTAATTTTTTTCAATATTCTGTATTTATTTACTAATTTTTAAAGTTATTTTAAATATCCAAAATAAAACGTGACAACTAAAGACAATAACACGGAAATAAAAACCGCACTCAACCGAAATCATAAATAAGATGGATTATGATGTCTCTGTAAACAAAATTCCCCTCAAAAATATCAATCATCAGAATGGAAACCGAGTTCATTTTAATTTATCTTGCGATTAATTGATTCGTTGCTTATTGCGTCAGGCCGAGCTGTAAGGTCCCGCTCTCCCCGAGCAGGCCCCAACGTGAAGCTACATGGTGTGGCTGAAGAAGACTCTGGTGGGTTTGCAGGGTGTCCGTGCATCCTTAAAAACTCCTGAATTTATTGGATCTAAAATGAAGGCCTTAAAAAGAAATCTTAACTTGGCCTTAAATGCGTTAATCACAGGTCTTAAATTTTATATTAATCTCATTTTCAGTGTAGTTTATTTTTCTCATCAGACTTTTCTGTCAGGCAAAAGTTTGAGTCGCCTGCAGACCTCTTCATTACGTTCAGTCACTCGAGGCGGTTGAGGCTACCGCGAACTAGCTGCTAATAAACCCTTGCTAGCTAGCTAGCTTTTTGGCATCTATCATAGATAGGTTACGTACAAATTTATCGCCAGTTGGCCGGACGATGTTTGTCTTCGCCGCTGGCTCACTTCTGTTGCCAACCTGTACGATGCTACGTGCATTCTGGGTAAAACAGCTTGGCACTGCTATATAAAATATGCTGTTTTCTTCCATGATGCAAGTCTTAAATTTCATCATAATGGTCTTAAAAAGGTCTTAAAAAGCCTTAAAGTTGAGTTGATGAAACCTGCAGAAACACTGGTTTCGTCGACTCCCAGCGGTTTGCTGTTGCTCTCGCGTCTTTCCAAAAGAAACACGCCTTCAGATCTTCCTGTGAAGAAGCACGGCCCGGCTTCCCAGGTCTCTGGTGCTGATTAGCTGTGGCCCCAGCAGGAGATGTGGGTTTTAAAGAGGCGGCGTTCTGTTTGCCGCTTCCTGGCTCGGCATGTGGTTCAGTGTTTTCAGGGGAAACTAGTTTTCTCTCCCCAAAGCTGAATGACACGATCATTCTACAGCTGCAGCAGGAATGAACTGCTGTGTTTTAAATCAGGAAACTTGTGATCAGGCTGCAGAACCGAGTAAAAAACTCTGTTGTCAAGACAGTCCGGTCTAATTTATGGGTGTCTGTTTCGATTGCAACAACAGTTGACCCAGAAGGGACGTCTGTGCTGCTGCTGGAGATTCTGATACACCAGCCGGTTCTGATGGATATTTTCTGTTATTTTTTTTTTTTATGTATTTATTGATTTGAAATATAAAAATAATAAAAAATAAATAATCAAACATTATTGCAGTTACACCCTGGCCTGTAGGGGTCGCCAAAGTAAGCGTGTTTACATAACTCAGCTTTTACAAACAGCCTGAAACCATGAATTTGGCCTTGCAAAAACGTGCCTTTTAGTTTTGCCTCTGCTGTGATCTACGCATCCCTTTTTCTGCAAAAATCTGACTACTTTCTTTGTTTAGTTCCAATATTACATGCTGAGTTTATTGTTGAGCCCATTAAATAAAAAAATATCATAATTTTTAGTTGTAAAAAAAAAGCCTTTTTTTTTTCCTAGGTGATAGTTTGGAAAATCTGGTTGTAAACAAACATTTTTTTAAAATTATTATTTTTTTTAATTATTTTTATCTTTTTATTATTATTTATTTATTATTTATTATTATCTTTTATTATTTTTATCTTTTATTTTTATCTTTGTTTTTATTTTATTTAGAAGAGAAAATATTTTTTTAATTTTTCTTTTTTATTGATTGATTTCTTTTTTTTTTTATTGTTTTATGTGTAAAAGTTTAAAGTGATAAAACTTTATTTTTTTTATTTTTCTAATTTTTTAAGTTTATTCATACTTTTTTTTTTTTTTTTTAATGTAAAACAAAAAATAATGTTAAAAAATGAGGCATTATTGCAGTTACATTCTGGCCTGTAGGGGGCGCCAAAGTCAGCATGTTTACATAACTCTCCAACAGCCTGAAATCATCAGACAATCAGAGCCGCCAGAACATTGTTGGTATTCAGTTCCTGTTTTTCCCCCTTGAAGGCCAAATATTCAGTCTGTTGTTCAGTTTCTGGAAATGTTGAATCTGCTGAAGGAGAAACATTAAACTCTCGATGGTTGAAATGACTCATGAGGTCGAAAATAACCACTTTATCTGAACTGGAATCAACTGTTATTAATTTCCCTGAAATGAAACTAGTTTTACTGAATATTCAGTCTAAATATTGGGTGTTTCTATGTGTATTCTCACCAGTTTTCTGTAAATACATTATTATTGTAATAGCATGGACTGCGTAGAATATTAAAATGAAACCTTGTAAAGGTTATAAGTAAATAAAAGCGACTGAAGCTGCATTTCAGACATGTTTAAACCTCCGGTTATTGAACGTTCAGTTGTTGCTGCTCTCCCTGCTCCTCTCAGGGTCCAACTACTACGTTCGCATCCTGAGCACCATCGACCGGGAGCTGCTGAAGCCCAACGCCTCGGTGGCTCTTCACAAGCACAGCAACGCCCTGGTGGACGTCCTTCCTCCGGAGGCCGACAGCAGCATCATGATGCTGACTTCAGGTACGTCTCAGCATCAGCCGGCCGGGGAAGCGGCGAGCCCGTCTGACTCGCTGTGTTCGTGCTCACAGACCAGAAGCCGGACGTGATGTACGCCGACATCGGGGGGATGGACATCCAGAAGCAGGAGGTCCGGGAGGCCGTGGAGCTGCCGCTCACACACTTTGAGCTCTATAAACAGGTCAGATCATCCAGATTTAACTAAGCCTTGGTTTGAGACGGCGTTATGTTCTGCCGTGCAACTTCAGTTTGAACTTTTATTGCTTTAAGTTCATTTTATTACCTCAATTTGCAACATTTAATCCAGACTTCTCAGTCTGTGCGATTCTCAGAGAAAAAGTGCGAATGAGTCTCTAGGATGTGCATTTTTACACTAAACCAGGAGTGGCCATTTGTGGCCCTCGAAAAGATTTTGTGCGGCCCTGGACCGCAAAACAAAAATGGCACAAACTTGTTTTTCCAGCTCAAGGTTGGAGGTTGATGCAGTTAAAAAATTTCACTTTCAAAAAATATACAAATTAAAGTCTTCTAAATGCGGAAGGTCCAACACACCGTGCTCTCATCTTTTATCAACCACGTTCTTCACTTTTAGTGAAATTTCAGAGCAAACAGAACCAGCGTCCGGTCACATTTACTCGACAGCAGGCTTTGGTGCGCCTCGAAACGAAGCGCGGGTTTTTGAAAGCTGAGCGACCCAGATCCACTTCCTGCTGCTGAGAATAAACGCAAAATCCAAAAGGCAGAGAAAAACGTTGACATTTAGGATGTTTGTAGTTTTAAACAAGCTGAACTCGCTCGGTTTTATGATTTTTAGCTCCCTTTTCTGTGGAAATCTGATTCCATTATTTTACTAGAATTTTGTGCTGCATTAGCTGTACTGATAAAAATGAAATATTTTGAAATTTTTTAACAATTTTTAATTAAAAACTAAAAATATCAAAGTTTTGTGGCCCTCAGTTCCTTTGAACTCCACAGTTTTGGCTCCCGTGGTAAAAAGTGTGGACACCACTGATCTAAACTCAGTAAAACCTTTTAAAACTGTAAACACTGGATACTTTTCAGCTCATTCATCTTATTCTTTTTTTAAAAGGCTTATTGCTTTTTAAAAAGTTTTTTTTTGCAAAATTTGCAACAATATTTCTTTTCTTTCCGTTTGTCAGAGGAGCTGAAAAGTGCAGAACATGTAGCATTCACAGTGAACAGGCTTCAGCTGTTTCCTGGCTGCTTTCTGCAGGGACTTGCTGACGACGGAGTATTAGAGCCAGAATGAGAGACTTCTTGTTTGTTTTTATGTGGAGAATCAAGTCGTCCTGACGTGCTAACATCTCAGCATCTGATATTCCACAGCATCACGTCCTGGAGGACTGCGTCAGTGGTTGGCAGCTCTGCTAATCCACTTCCTTTGCTTTTGCCGCTCCTCTTGAAATCTGTGGTCGTTATGATGGATGGAAGAGATGTTTCAGCTTCCTCCTCTCTCTCTCTCTGCATCCATGAAGCCTCCTTTTCAGCTCTTCTGGGATTCGAGGTCAAAGTTCGGGGATTATTTGATCTTTTGAGATGTTAATCAGTGTGAAAATAAAAAAAGTGAGCGCAGAAATCCTTCCAGCTGCTCAGCTTCCAGAGCCGGAGGGATTCCTCGTCCAAACCGCAACCATTCAGCCAGAAAACGAACGAAAGAGCAAAGTTTCTGGGGCGGGTTCTGAGCATCGTGGCGTCCGGCTGCTTCAGTCTGCTCTGTTGCTCTTGTCTCTGTCCAGATCGGCATCGACCCCCCCAGAGGGGTCCTCATGTACGGCCCTCCAGGCTGCGGGAAGACCATGCTGGCCAAGGCCGTGGCCCACCACACCACAGGTGAGACCGCCGCCGCCGTCGTGTCAGCTGGAACGTTTCCACAGGGTGTCACCGAAGGCTGGTTCGCTGCACGTTTGGGGTAACTTCCTGTTTTGGCCCGATCTGCAGCGGCGTTCATCCGTGTGGTGGGCTCGGAGTTCGTGCAGAAGTATTTGGGGGAGGGTCCTCGGATGGTGCGCGACGTCTTCCGGCTGGCCAAGGAAAACGCTCCCGCCATCATCTTCATCGACGAGATCGACGCCATCGCCACGAAGCGTTTCGACGCCCAGACCGGAGGTGCGGCTGCGTTTCCTGTTCTGATTAGCCTGAAAGCGGCCGGGCCGTGGCTGATTTTCCTGTTTCCCTGCAGCTGACAGGGAGGTCCAGCGGATCCTGCTGGAGCTGCTCAATCAGATGGACGGCTTCGACCAGAACGTCAACGTCAAGGCGAGTCCTCCTCCTCTCCACGCTCCCCTGTGGTCGCACCGTCGGTGTGTCTGTTGACAGCGACCGCAGCTGCATGGTCCAGTCCAGCCGGTTCAAAAACTGTGACTTTAAAATGTGAAAATATGACTAAAGCTGAGCATTGACTTTAAAGGTGAAATTCTGACTTTAAAATGTGAAATTATGACTAAAACTTGAAATTATGACTTAAAATGTGAAATTATGACTTTAAAACTCAAAATTGTGACTTAAAATTGATTAAAACTTGAAATTCTGGCTTTAAAATGTGAAATTATGACTAAAACTTGAAATTCTGACTTTAAAATGTGAAATTATGACTAAAACTTGAAATTATGACTTTAAAATGTGAAATTATGACTTTAAAACTCAAAATTGTGACTTAAAATTGATTAAAACTTGAAATTCTGGCTTTAAAATGTGACTTAAAACTCGACGTGGACGTCAAGGCGAGTCCTCCTCTCCACGCTCCGCTGTGGTCGCACCATCGGTGTGTCTGCTGACGGAGACCACAGCTGCATGGTCCAGTCCAGCCGAGAAAGGACCCCTGCTCCTTAAAACATTAATGGACTTAAACTATGGAAGCCCATTCCTGCCATGAAAGAAAAAAAAAAAATAAAAGCCCAACAGGAGTCATAATTATAAGTTTTAAAGTCATAATTATGAGGGGAAAAAAAAGTCATAATCATGAATTTAAAGTTTGAAATTGACTTTAAAATTTACAACTGACTTTAAAACCCAAAATTATGACTTTAAAATTTGTAATTATTACTTTAAAACTTATGACTTAAAAACTCAAAATTATGACCTAAAATTTACTAAAATTTGAAATTATGACTTTTAAAATGTAAAAATATGATTACATTTTTAGATTTGACTTCAAACTTGTGATTAAGAATTTTATTCTCATAATTATGTCTAAAACTTTCAATTATGACTTTAAAACTCAAATTATTGGCTTTAAACCGAAATTATGACTTCCTGTTGGACTTGAATGTTTTCTGTCATGGCGGAAATGGTCTTCCATAGAAAAGCAGACAAGGTGTGGGGCAGCAGCTCAGCCGATGACGTCTCCTTGGAAGGTGTCGCAGCTGAAGCAGAGCACCAGGCCAGGTGTACCTTCTACGAAGAGGAAAAACAGACGGCGTCAAGTTTTCGGCTCATTCTTGTCGCGTTTTCTGTTGGGTTACAAACTTCTGCTTCTCAGAACCTGCAAACTGACTGCGTTTAAGTCGGACTCAGCAGGTCAGAACCAGGCAGTTATGAAAGGTTTTCTGTCAACAACAAAGGTGCGGTTTCTGGAGGAACTGTAAATGGAAAGCTTTATGTTTTATGGCACGTTTATCACCGAAGCGCCGCCTTAAACTGAACATCTCTTAATGATAAACGCTGACGTCGCCGGTGCTCATCTCGTCTGAAAGGACTTTCAGATGGTGGCTTCAGTGTTTCCTCTCCCAGTCGGGATCTAATAAGGTCAGGAAATTATCATCATTAAGCTGCAGTAATTTACAGGCGAGACGTTTTTGCAAAGACTTTAAAGTTGAGGCATCTAAAAGCCAGCTGCCTGTCTGTGTTTCTTCAAAATTCCCCCTTAAGTGCTCAGAGATGCAGGGAGCGAGGTCCTAATCAGCAGAAGAAGAAAATCCAGCTTTTTGCTTTAAAGAATGATTAATCAGTCCAACGTTTTTTCCATTTTTTTTTATATATAAAATTTGTTATTTTCTTTTGAAAAAAGGTCAGTCTGGAAGACTTTTCACCCTCGATGTGTTCCTCCTTCCCTTCAGGTCATCATGGCCACCAACAGAGCCGACACTCTGGACCCGGCCCTGCTCCGACCCGGCCGTCTGGACCGGAAGATCGAGTTCCCGCTGCCCGACCGCAGGCAGAAACGTCTCATTTTCTCCACCATCACCAGTAAGATGAACCTCTCAGAGGAGGTCGACCTGGAGGACTGTATCCTTCCACAGATGAATAATTTCAGAACCAAACCTCCTCTAACGTTATTTTATGATCCCTCAGAGACGCTCGTTTTGTTTCCTGTCAGAAAACAACTTCTTGGTTGAATGAAAATCACTTTAAATCCAAGTCTGACAGCAGTGCATGCTTAACTGTTGATATCCTATACTGTTTATGACAAAACATTTTGGACATTCAGCAGCATAAAAACATGTTAAGAACGGCTTAAAAGGAGCAAGTGTTGATTCCCTGGATCAGAGGTGAGACTGAACGTCGCAGGTTGCTTGTTTTGGGAAGTTACGGTCATGACGATGAGTCGTCACGCATTTGAATTTTACACAGGGAATACACGCATCCTTAAAACGTCTTAAATTCATGTATCCAGAATTAAGGACTTCAAATGTCCTAAATTAATCAGAAAATACAAAAGTTGGCCTTAAATATGTTAATCACATTTAATTTTGTATATTCGATGTAATTTATTTTTCTCGTGGTACTTTTCTGTCAGACAAAGGTTTGAGTCGCACACAGACTAGCAGCTAGTTAGTGGTTGAGGCTCCCGCCAGCTAGCTGCTAATAAACACTTGCTAGCTAACTAGCAAGCTAGCTTTTTGAGTCAGTTGTGTATATAAAGTGGAACTGCAATGTTTTGGTCTGAATTCTTGGTTACTGTAGCTCCACAGGTTCCTCTTTGACCCCTGTTTTGATGGTCAACTCGTTTTGGTGCCGTCTCTTTAAATGCGACTGAAGCACTTTCCAGGTCGCAGAGTGTCCCACTCTATCCCCTTCAGCCATTTTTGTATTTTAATCGCAGAGATACGATTATCTCACCTTTTTTATTCCCATATGGAATAAAAGATGTCAACAACGGTTTACTCGTCCATCCAGCCTTGAACAAGGCCTCAACAGTTAGCGCGTTAGCTAATGCTAGCACCAAAAACGTCACAGCACAAACAATGCCAAACTGTTTATGTAATAATATTCAAAATGTACGGTTCTGTCCTCAAGGAGCTAACAGCTAGCACAGAGCGCTAACATTAGCAAAATGCACGACGCCACTGCTAGCAAAACAATGACCAGGACCTCACATCAACACGGACTCATGACTGATCCGCTTGTAGCTTCAGCATCTTTGAACTTGGACTATAAAATCACTGCGAGAAATAAAAATGGCGGATTTACGAAATCGGTTAGCTGGAAGTCCATGACCTTATTTAGCAGCTCTGCAGGAAATACTGAGATGATACTGTTCAAAAAATGTAATGGAGAAAACTGAATGGATTGAAAAATATGACCCAAAGAGAATGTTAAGGTATCTACACAGCACAGAGAGAATAATTTCACAGTTTCTACTCTCCCAGAGACTCCCAAGTCCACAACAAGATGGATTTAATAGCTAAAAAAGTGGATTTTGCATCATATTTCCCTTTTAATGCACAAATTTAGAGAGTGAATACTGATAATGATGTCACAGACCGTAGCTTTAAAAAATTTGAACTATCCCTTTAAGAGTTCGAGACGTAAACAACCTGCTGAAAAGTTGACCTCTCGTTCCTGATGTCAAACTTTTGTGAGATCCGAGGAGGCTCTAACTTCCTACCTTTGAGGGTCAGTGAATGCAGCATGCTGTAAAGGTAAAGCTTGTCGGAGACAGGGATCCAGAAGCTGGACCTTTTTCCTGAAGGAAACCATCAAACTTCTGTTTAACAGCTGTAAATTTTAAAAGGTTTTACCCTCAAACATTTAAATTAAATGTTCTTTGTTTCTTACTGTTTCCTGTTTGAAAAATTACATCCAACTTGAGACATGTCCCCAAAACAACAGTCTTCCTCAGGTTGGTATGGAGCCTGGAGGTTGGGTGGTTTGTTTAACTAATCCGGCCACTCGGAGCACCTCCTGCTCCCGGCAGGGATGAGTCGGTGTTTTCTTCATGTGTTTCGCCTTAACTGCCACTCAGATGTGGCCCGACCCGACAAGATCTCTGGAGCAGACATCAACTCCATCTGCCAAGAGGTGAGCTGACCCTTCATCTTTTACTTCCTCGGGTTAAAGGTCAGCTTGTGCCTCATTTTCACCCTCTCTCCTCCGCCTCAGGCCGGCATGCTGGCCGTGCGGGAGAACAGGTACATCGTCCTCGCCAAAGACTTCGAAAAAGCTTACAAGACGGTGATCAAGAAGGACGAGCAGGAGCACGAGTTCTACAAATAGAGAGAAGCCGACCAGAAGCTATCCAGACTCGTCTAGTTATCGATTTCTATCTCCCTGCAGTGTCTCTGTGTGGATTTATTATTATTTTTCTTTCTTTCTGGACTAAATTTAGTGGTTGCAGCGCCAGGCCTGGCCTCAGATCCGTCTCAGCCCTGAGACGACTCCCAACCAGCAGGGAGAGGTGGTTCTGAGTCTGCTGGTTCCTATAGATAACAGAGCCCAGCTGCAGCTAAGAGATAGAGTGTGTATCTGGATGTGCTGCCCTCAACAAGGTGTTACTTTAAACAAATCCATTAAACACATTTTCCATAAAAGAGGTTTGTGTTTCTTTTTTCCTGCGGAGGAGTAAGTACAGCTGAGATGAACTGGGTTCACGTTTAGCAGCTGTCAGCTGAAGCAGGTGATTAAGTGACACATTGTCTCTGAGAAGCACTGTTGCCAAGTTACCGACTATGTTGCTATATTTTGTGACTTTCTGAAGCCTCTTGCGACTTTTTTCTTTAAAAAGTGACAAATCTAGCAACTTTATCAAAAAAGCGACACGACAAATCTGGCAACTTTTTGTCAAAAAGGCAACAAATCGAGTGACTTTTTCAAAGAAGTAACTAGCAACAAATCCTGCATCTTCTTTCAGAAAAAGCAGCACGTTACAAATCTAGCAACTTTTTTTTTTTTTTTTTTTTAAGCAACTAGCTACAAATCTAGCAACTTTTTTTTTTTTTTTAAAGCAACTAGCTACAAATTTAGCAACTTTTTGTCAAAAAAGCGACTCACGACAAATCTAGTGACTTTTAGTCAAAAAAGCAGCTAGCGACAAATGTAGCGACTTTTTTTCAAAAACAGCGACGAGTTACAAATCTTGCAGCTTTTTAAAAAAGCAACAAATCTGGCGACAGTCAAAAAAGCGTCTGGCGACAAATCTAGCGACTTTTTGTCAAAACAGCAACTTGCAACAAATCAAGCTACTTCAAAAAAGCGACTTTTGACAAATCTAGTGACTTTCAAAAAAGAAACCAGCGATAACTGGTAACTTTTTTTTTTTTTTCAAAAAGTTGACTTGCAACAAATTTAGAGACTTTTTTTTTTTCAAAAAAGCAACTTGCAACAAATCTCTCAACTATCTTTTTTAAGTGACTAGTGACAAATCTAGCGGCTTTTTTTTTTTTCAAAAAGATGATAGTGACAAATGTTGCAACTTTTCAAAAAAGCGACAAGCAACAAATCTTGCGACTTTTATTTAGAAAGGTAGAGCCAGCGACAAATCTAGTGACTTTTTTAAAAAAAAATTTAAAAAGCGATTATCGACAGATTTAGAGACTTTTTTTTGTTGTTGTTGAGCTAAATCTTTAGCTTGCGAAGTAAATTTTTGGTGTGAAGCTAAATATTTAGCTTTCTCACTAAAAATCTAGTTTGAAACTTAATGTTTATCTTCCAAACTAACTTTTTAGCTTGCTATCTAAATATTTAGTTTGAAGCTAAATATTTAGCTTTCAAACTAAATATGTAGTTTGAAGCTGAATATTTAGCTTGCTTACTAGAAATTTAGTTGAAGCTAAATATTTAGTTTTGAGCTAAATCTTTAGCTTGCGAACTAAATTTTTGGTGTGAAGCTAAATATTTAGCTTTCTCACTAAAAATCTAGTTTGAAACTTAATGTTTATCTTCCAAACTAAATTTTTAGCTTGCTATCTAAATATTTAGTTTGAAGCTAAACATTTAGCTTTCTAACTAAATATGTAGTTTGATGCTGAATATTTAGCATGCTATCTAAATATTTAGTTTGAAGCTAAATATTTAGCTTGCTTACTAGAAATTCAGTTGAAACTAAATATTTAGTTTTGAGCTAAGTCTTTAGCTTGCGAGCTAAATTTTTAGTTTGAAGCTAAATATTTAGCTTTCTCACTAAATATCTAGTTTGAAACTTAATGTTTATCTTCCAAACTAAATCTTTAGCTTGCTATCTAAATATTTAGTTTGAAGCTAAATATTTAGCTTGCTAACTAAATATTTAGTTTGAAACTGACATTTATAAATGAATGAATAATATGGTGAAGATACGGCCTCCATATCCTTCTCTTATGTCAGGGTAAATAACCCAAATTATTGCTGTTAATTTTTGAATGTGTAACTTTACAAACGGCGCCCCATATTTCTTCCCTGACGCTGTGCTGCTCAACGTATCAGGTCGAAGGTCATCCTCTCCAGCGCGTCACCCAGTTGTCCTGGGTGGGTAGACCTAATGAACGTCCACGTTTTTCAAAATAAGATCTACTTTATTGGCGTCTTCGTGTCAGTCGCTGTAGTCGTACATCAGGTGGATGAACATCTGTGTGGTCATGATTCCTCCGGTCTGGAGGTCTTGGAGCTGACAGAGCCGACTCAGGTAGACCCCGGCGTCGGGTCTGGTTCCCGGCTGGGTCGCTGCGCTCTGATGCTGCTCAGCGCTCCTCTGTTTCTCCTTCTGGACGTCTCCCCAGGAGTCGAAGCAGTGCAGCTCCAGGTTGTTCTGCCTTAAAGGGATCCACCATTAGTTCTACATGTTGGCTTAATTATTTGTTATTTTCCTATTAACCTAAAATTTGTTGTTTCTAATATGTAAACACTCATAATTACTTCAAAAAATGTATATGTTTATTATAAATTTCACCCACGGAGGTCGCCATTTTTTCACCTGCGCACTGCATGCCGGACCGATGACGCGGGAAGGTTAAAACGGACTCGAGTCTATAAACAAAACACAAGAAGTCAAGATGGTGGAAGCTAACAAGGAGAGCCCACAAAATGTCCAGACTGAGGAAAACTGCCTTAAAGTTTTCATGTGCCATTATACACAAGATATCTGTTGAAGCGAGCTAACATGATCGGCTTGTGAGCTAATGTTTACCATACTAGCTAGCGCTAACACCGTTAGCAGGAGCTAATGCTCTTAGCAGGCGCTAACGCAAAAGCAAAATGAATGAATGTTTAAAGTGATAATGACACATCTTTCAGTCTTTGTATCGCAACATCCTAATGTATTCGAGAAAATGTTTTGATCCCCATGCTAACCGCTAACAGCTTGAGTTAGAAGTGGAGCTGTTTGCAGTACATACACATAAACCCCAACTTTTTCAGCCAAATCTTCTCCATTTGGTCCTCCTCATCTTCATTTCCTCTTGTCATGACTCCATTACCGCTCCGGTTGAAACTGAAAGGACCGATTGTTACTTATTGCGCAAAAATTACTGTTCCAGCTGGACGGAGCTAGCGCTGTAGGACCTAGCATACATCATCTACCCAGAATTCACTGCAACGTAAACAATATGGCGACATCCATGTTACAATATTTTATTTAAATTCATAAAAACTAAACAGCCGGCAGTATTTTTGCTGCGTTGTTTTTACGTCTGAAATAAAAGTTTCTCAAATAAATACAATTATTGCAACCAATCATGGATCCGTTTAAAGCCATGAGGGGTTCAGGGGGACCAACCGGGGGGACGCAGTCGGGAGTCTCCAGGTCACCTGGTCGAAGTAGTACGGACAGATCTGCATGGCCGACCGCTCCGGGTGGTGGAGCATCCCGCCAAAGATTCGCTCCAACTTGTGGTTCGGCCCAAAAAGCAGCCCGGGGAACATCCTGTCCCACAAGACCGGCACCAGGCTGTCCATCCTGGTCTGGGCTGCCGAGACCCGGCGAGGAAGCAACCGGTACCAACGCGTTTGGGCCATTTCTCCAACAACCCTGCGTCAGAACATCCAGCAGAGACCAAAATCATCATGTTGCACTAAAAGGTTTGATTTCAGGAGGTCCAGTCTAGATTTTGGGTCCAGTCTGAACCTCTCCTGAGTTTCTGAAAGTCTTATTTTGGACTTTTTGCTGCTTTTTTTTTTTCTATAACTAAGACTCATTCAGGTGTTTAAAGTCTCACCAGGGCTGTGTCTGGTATCAGATGAAGAAATGAGGTGTAGTTAAACGTCACTTACGGGTAGTTGTGACTTTCACAGCTGATCTTCGGGGTGAAATGTTGACTTTTAACTGGGATTTTGTTCTAGAACTTCATCTGTTTTTGAACCATAACTTCAGATAAACAACATTGACCTCATTCTTCCTCATGTCCGCCCTCTGACATCATCCTGAGGCTTGTGTGGTGTGTCACCTGTCGTTCAGGTTGTGAACCCAAATTTAGTCATGATCTGGTTTCGACCGAAACCTGGCTTTGCATGAGTCAGCTTTCATGTTAAACCCTTTTGTTACTTCAAATGTTGGAGTTCAGGAAATATTTAATAGTTAGACTTAATTTTCCCCCCCTTTGTTTTGAAAAGAAAAACAAATCTGTGGGATGTCTGTTGTATTCTAATCAGAAATACTGTAATGCCCCTGCCACACCAGTAGGTGGTGAACCCTACATTACTACATTTAATATTCATCAGAAGAAGAGTTAGAGCATGGTTAAAGTGGTTCTCAGCTTAACATTGTCCCGGTTTCATGGTTCTAGCCTTTCTTTTCACTCTTGGCAATTAGGTTGTTCCATATTTTTTTAGCCTCCCGGCTTCCTGGACATTTGTTTTTTTTTTAGTAATTTCTTTTTGCTTCCATTTCTGTGGTAAGGTTGTTTATTTTTGAGTGAATTTAGATTTTTGGTAATTATTTTTCCCCTTCATGCCTTTTGAAGTTTTGAACAATTTGTGTAATTTTAGCATTTTTGTACTATTTAAACTCAAGTTGGTATATTTTAATTATTAATTGTTTTAATTATTTCTGATAGTAAAACGTTACAATGTTGTGCTTCTCTGACTGCAGATGATTAAACCACATGTAGGTCTGTGCTATGGTGACCTGCAGTTTCCAAAATACAGATTTTCATGGGACTGCCAGTATACTTTTCTATTTTTTGCTGTTGAAATACTTTCAAAATGTCACATATTGGTTTCCCCATAAGGAGAATATTGGTTAATGAAAAAAAAAAAAAATTTAAAGAGCTTTGCACAGAAAAATAAAAATTGATCAGAAATTGTTTTTGACACTTTCGGGTTTTGAAAAGACACCACCCTTCTCCATAATTTAAAAAAATAAAAAAATAAAAAAAATCAATTTGCATATGTGGGATGAGAAAAATCTCCAGATTATGTTATTTTCTAAAAAAGGAAGACTTTAATTGCTAAAATTGACATTTCAAGGGTTAAAATAGAATACTGGAACAGAACAATTTTTTTATATGATGAGGATCAAAGTAAAATTGGCATGGTTGTTGTATTTTAGTTGTTCCGTACTATTTACTACAGCAGAGGAAATCTCTCCCCTTCATTGGCTGACACTCCAGTTGTTTCGGGCTTTTTAACGTGGGCAGAGTAAAGCTTTCCCCCTTCATTGGCTGTAGTTTTGGTACTCCAGTTGTTCTGTACTTTTTATAGCATCAGAGTATTTTTCTCCATTTTCCTCCTCCACTGGTAGTGACATTTCAGTTGTTTCATACTTTTCATTGGAGCAAACTGAATTCCCCCAACCAACCCACCTTCTTTGACTGTTCTTATTGGGCTTCTATATTGTTCCATACATTTTATCGGGGCAAAGTAGATTTTTCCTCCTTCCACTGGTTGTGGCACTTGAGTTGTTCTGTATTTATGATTGCAAAAGTGACTCCTCCTAACCTTCACTGACCGTGGTTCTTGCACCTCAGTAGTTCCGTACTTTTTAACAGTGAATCTTTTACCTTCACTGGCAGTAGTTGTGACACTAAAGCTGTTCCTTACTTTGTATTGGAGCAGACTGACTCTTTCCTCTCTCCATTGACTGTGATTGTGGCACTAACGTGATTCCCTACTTTTTATTACAGCGGGTTAAATTTTTTTCTCCTTCCACCTGCGGGTTACATCAGTTGTTCCATAGATTCACAACCACTTTGGATTGCCTTGTTGCTTAAATGCCAGAGCAGGCCATACATGTGGCGCTCCAGTGGCTGGTTTTGGCATCTCAGTAGTTCCATACCTTTTATTGTAGTAGAGTAAGTTTTTTTTCTCATTCCACTAGCTTGTGGCACTTTAAGTCAAGTCCAGTTTATTTGTAGAGCAAATTTCAGCAGCAAGGCAGTTCAAAGTGCTTCACATCATAAAAACATCAATCAAGTAGACAGCAGAATCATCAACACATCAAAATCGTTGAGCACAATCATCAAAATTATCTAGCAAATACACATGAAAATCATCAAAATCGTCGGCAAAAACATTGATCAATGATTCATTTACTTTATTTAACTGACTTACACTCAGACTTCCACCCTTTGGAAAATCGAGCTTATCTTATCCGGATTTGTTTGCAGATTTATGGTCCAGACTACTAATCAAAGGCAGCTCAAACCAGGTGGGTTTTCAGCCTTAATTTAAAGGAACTCAGTGTTTCGGCTGTTTTGCAGTTTTCTGGGAGTTTGTTCCAGATTAGAGGAGCATAAAAGCTGAAAGCTGCTTTTCCATGTTTGGTTCTTGGGATGCAGGGTTGACTAGAACCAGAAGACCTGAGTGGTCTGGAAGGTTGATACAACAACAACAGGTCTTTAACATATTTTGGTGCTAAGCCGTTCAGTAATTTATAAACTAACAAAAGTATTTTAAAGTCTATTCTCTGAGCTCCAGGGAGCCAGTGGAAGGACTGTAGAACTGGGGTGATGTGCTCTATCTTCCTGGTTTTAGTGAGAACGCCAGCAGCAGCGTTCTGGATCAGCTGCAGCTGTCTGGTTGACTCTTTAGACAGACCTGTGAAGACACTGCTGCAGTAATCAATGCTGCTAAAGATAAACGCAAGGATGAGTTTCTCTAGATCTTGTTGGGACATTAGTCCTTTAATCCTGGAAATGTTCTTCAGGTGATAGAAGGCTGACTTTATAACTGTCTTTATGTGTCTCTGAAGGTTCAGGTCTGAGTCCATCACTACACCCAGATTTCAGGCCTGATCACTAGTTTCTAGCTGTAATAACTGAAGCTGCGTGCTGACTATAGATCGTTCCTCTTTAGGTCCAAAGATAATAACTTCTGTTTTGTTTCTGTTCAGCTGGAGAAAGTTTTGGCACCTCCACACATTGATTTGTTCTAAGCATCTGTTCAGTGCTTGGATGGGTTCAGAGTCACCTGGTGACATTGTAATAGAGAGCTGTATATCATCTGGGTAGTTATGGTAGCTAATCTTATGACTTGTTATTATCTGAGCTAATGGAAGCATGTAGATATTAAATAGGAGGGGTCCCACGATTGAACCTTGGGGTACTTCACATGTGACTTCTATCCACTCTGATGAGAAGTTGCCTACTGACACAAAGAAATCCCTGTTCTTTAGGTAGGATTCGAACCAATTAAGTACCGTACCAGAGACAGCAGCAGACTGCTTCTTTCCATTTTGCTGCCTGTGGTTTTAGCACTTCAGTAGTTCTATACCATTTATTGCAGCAGAGGCAATCCTATCAGTGCCTATAGTTTTCGCCCCTTTAGTGGTTTTGTACTTTTTAACAGGGCAAACTGAATCTTTCCTCCCTCCACTGGTTCTGGTTGTAGCACTTCAGTAGTTCCGTACTTTTTATCATAGCAGAGTGAATTTTTCCCCTTTGCTGCCTATGGTTTGGCACCTCTGTAATTTTATTGCAGCAGAGAACACATTTTCTCTCTCCACTGGCTTGTGACACTTCAGTTGTGCCATACTAGTTATTGCAGCAGAGTGAATCTTTCCCCTTCGCTGCCTGTGTGGTTTGGCACCTCAGCAGTTCTGTACTTGTTGAAGCAAAGTAAATCTTTGCTCCCTTTACTGGCTCTGGCACTTCAGTTGTTCCATACTTTTTATTACATCAGAGAACATTTTTGTCCCTCCACAGGCTTGTGGCACTTAAGCAGTTTTGTATTTTTTATTGCAGCAGACTGACATTTTCTGCCGTTATTGGCTCTGGTTTTGGCACCTCGATAATTCCAAACTTTTTATTGCAATAGAGTGAAACTTTCCCCTTTGCTACCTGTGGTTTCGCACCTCAGCAGTTCCGTACTTTTTGTTACAGCAGAGAGCATATTTTTCCTCTCTCCACTGATTTTGTCACATCACCAGTTCCATACTTTTCTTTGCAGCAGAGTAAATCTTTCCCCTTCGCTGCATGTGGTTTGGCATCTCAGCAGTTCCATATTTTCTACTGCAGTGGAGAACATTTTTCTTCTTCCACTGGCTTGTGACACTTCAGTAGTTTTGCATTTTTTTATTGCAGCAGACTGACGTTTTCCTCCCGTCATTGGCTCTGGTTTTGCCACCTCGGTAGTTCCATATTTTAATTGCAGCAGAGAACGTTTTTTCTCTCTCCACTGAGTTGTAGCACCTCAGCAGTTCCGTACTTTACATTGCAGCCGAGAACAATTTTGTCCTTCCATTAGCTTGTGGCACTTCAGCAACTTTGTACTTTTAATTGCAGGAGACTGACTCGTTCCTCCCTCCATTGGCTCTGGTTTTGGCACCTCAGTAGTTCCATACTTTTAATTGCAGCAGAGAACGTTTTTTCTCTCTCCACTGACTCTTAGCACCTCAGCAGTTCTGCATGTTTTATGACAGCAGTGAACGTTTCCTCCTTTCGCTTCCTGTGGTTTTGGTACCTCAGTAGTTCCGTACCTTTGCCGGGGTAGCGTGAACCTTCTCCCCTCTGCTGACTGTTTGTGGGCGGTGTGGTACTCGCGGTGAAGGGGAGGGAAACTCCTGCTCCTTTCAGACCGCTTTGACTTCATAAACACGACGGAGCGGCAGCAGGAAACACCAACGGATCCTTCACGCCATCTTTCTCGGTAAGTTTCCATTTTAAGATAAAGACAAAGTTAAATAAATTAAGTTTCGATTCTGCGGTTCTGGTCGCGCTCGCTAGCCAGCTAGTGAGCTAACTGACTGCAGCAGCCGTTAGCCCGGTTCGTCGGTTCGGTTTTCCCTCACATCTGGGGAGCTGAGCCTGGGTGACGGAGTTGGTTCCGCCGCCGGACCCGGATCACGGCTGCTCTGAAGTGGACCTGGTTCTGTCCGTGTTTGGTGGGAGGTGTTTGGATGTGTTAGCTCCTCTTGAAACTGGGAGCGGAACCGCTGCTGTTAATGATTAAGTGTTGCTTCTGGAGCTCAGCGGTCCGAGGAAACCCGAACTGAGATGTTCGTGTTACTAGCGCGTTTTCTGCGGATCACTTTGCAACGAAAGCGGACGTTTCAGCGCTTTGCGTCATAACTAACATCTGCGCAGCGGTTTTAATTTCAAGTTTGCCTCCGGTTTAAAAAAAAAAAAAAGAAAAGGAACAAAGAAAAGTTTCGCTCCGAGTTTCAGCATCACCGGAAACTCTTTTGTTTTATCAGCGGCTGAGTTGGGTCGACTGGGACGGTATCAGGTTGGTTCGGGCGGGTTGGTTCCGTGTGAAGGAGCTGGTTTCCAGCTGAGACGGGTTTGATCTCCTCGGTGGAGTTTCGGTGTCCTCCTCCAAACAAAAGGCCCAGCAGGGCCTCCTCCTCCTCCTCCGTCATGTTAGTGACCGGAGCCCCTCAGGCTTCACGGGGGAAACCGCTCTTGGGGTCGTTTCGTACCGAACTGTTGGGAACGAAAATGAGCCGAAACCACGTGTCACTTCAGATGATTCGCCTCAGTTTCTGTAATCTGCTCCTAGTCTGCTGTGTGTGGGGGGGATCTGGATCGGTCAGGGGTCAGAATCTGTCACACCTTGCTGGAGTCAACTGGGACAAACATGGGTCAGAACCACAGTTAAATGGGACGCAGTAGAAAGTCAAGATTTTAGAAATCGTCATAATTAAAGCCGTACTTTCTCAAATTACACACAAAAATTATGTGGAAAAGAATAACACGTAATGTTAATTAAGGAGGCCTTCTCAGTAAAGCAGTTAACGAAAAGGTTGTGGGTTTAAATCCCAAATTCTGCGCAGAGTTTGGAGTGACATGCCATAAGTTTTAAAGGGTAGTTGATGAAATCATTGGTTGTGCGTTTACTCGGTGGTCGGGACCGCGAAGAAGTTAGCGCTAACCCTGAAGCAGGAATCATAAACATTAGTTCTGCTAATGCTAAAGTACTACACTGATATATTTAGCGGGAGCTAATGCTACAGCACTACACTGACATGCATAGTATTTAGCAGAAGCTAATGCCAAAGCGCTACATCAACATGGTATCTATCAGAAAGTAATGCTATTTAGCATAAACTAATGCTAAAGCACTAAACCAATATGGTATTTAGTGGAAGCTAATGCTAAAGCGCTAACTTAAATCCAAATTATATTCTTGAAAGACTACAACCCTCAAGCATTAATTTAATTTTGACATAATTTACATGTTCTATTGTTCTGTAATGCCATTAGGTATAGTATTTTTGTTTATATCTCATTCTCTATTGTCTGCGTTTTGTTTTGTTACTGTATGTTTCTGGTTTTTTAAAAAAAATAAGCATGAATATAACAACAGTCGATAACCAAAATGTAAACAAAGATGTTGAACTTTATATAACTGAAAGTTTATGCAACAGCCAAGTAAATTAGCGCTTCATAGTTTATCTTGAAAAATTAATTTAGGGGAAGCTAAGTGCGTTAAACGTTTTGAAAGTTAGTAAAAGCGGTAAGAGTTAGCTTAGCTTCTAGCACATTAGCGGATGTGTGCTCACCACTGGCTTTGAGTGACTTTCAGGGTTTCCTCTAGGAATTTTTCAAACAGTGGCGTGAGTTGAAATTATTTTTAAATTAAATCAAAATAATAGCTGTTGACTTGTGAGCAAAAAATAACAAGCTAAATCATAAAAAAACAAAGAGCAGCTCCCTGTAATTGAGACTAGTCCTACCGTTCACGGCCAAAAAAAAGCCGGTCCTGAATCGAATCGCTCCTGAACATCACCGCTCCCCTCAACAGGTATGACTTGGCGTATCTAGTTAGAAATTTGTATATTTTTAGAAGTCTTGAGTTTTTGCTCCAGCTTCAGTCTTGTTAGCGTTTCTTACGGAGTCGGAACCGGCTGCAGGGTTCCCAGCTGGGCGGGAACGGCTTGGGATTCCCTCAGATTAGCGGAAGAAACTATAAATCTAGCATGTTAGGCGACGTTTTCTTTCTGCCTGATTAAAGCCCGACGTAAATAATTATTTTCTTCTGGGCGTTACAGCTGGTAGGTGCAGTTAGTCAGCGCGGCGTGCAGCTCACCGCCTCGTCGCCATCATACGGCACTCGTGGCGGCCGCAGCAGTGCAGACCTGGATCTGCGTGCCGGTGGGATGCTTTTCACAGTAACTGTTCTAAAAACAACAAACGTTCTGAAATTCACCCCGAGAAACTGAAAAATATGCCTGCAAACATGAGTTCGTCCGATGTCAGTGCTGGCGTTGTTTTATTGTGGCGTGCCGGTGCGCCATGATCGGTTACATGCCGCGGAAACCCCGACTTTACTCAGTTTTAAAGGGTAACCGCTGTGACTCGGTGGTTCAGCTTTAACCGCCAACATCCTGGTTTCGTTTCACAGATGGGGTCTTCATGCCTGGATCGAGACGTCTGGCTGTTTCAGCCATTTTTTCTGCAGTAGATCAATCAGTTTAACAACCGTCGTCATTAAGGTAGTTTCTGTCACTTGATCTGAAAGCGTCTGTTGCCGTTGGGTTTTATGTGTATTTTGATTTATGAGATTTCCAGTTTATGAGCCAAAACAAACAGTTAAAAGTGACTTCATGATGTCCTTGTTCCACCAGATTATCGTCAAAATAATAGAATCCTCTAGTTTTGTTACCAGAAATCAGGAATTTTGTTTCATTTATCCATAAGTTTAGACATCCCACCTACCATTTGTTCTAAAATATTTTTTAATTAATACCGAGAGCAAAATATATTTGTATCATCAGCGAATGGGTTGAATTGTAACATTTTAGGCAAATTTTGTTCATGTAGAAAATAAAAAGCGTACTTTTTTTGTAATAACACCTGCCCCGTCTGGATGGCACACACACCCAGAGGCTGTGAAGCTTTTAATGCGCTTTATTTGGACGCTTCTGACCAGTTGAGATTCATTCATTCATTCATTCATAGTTTGGTTTTATCAGATGGGCGATGAGGATGAATGAAGTAATGTAAAGTTTTTAAAGTATGCTTTTAGACTAAAAAAAAAAAAATCATAATTCTGGACATCATCATCTTAAATGATCCATTAAATGTGTTTATTTAGAAAATATAACAACAGTTTGTAGGAGAAGAATAAGTTGGTGAAATATTGGGAGTAAATGCTGCAAACAGTATTAATGGAAATCAGCATTTCTTGGGGGAGGTGTTGTAGTATGAGTTATTTGAGGAATATAAACGTAACATATGACACAGTACGTTTAAAATAAAAAAAAAATAAAAAACGATTGACTTTACCTGTGTTCTTAAAAACAGCAAACATAATGTGTGACTGCTGCCATATTAATCTCTGGTCTCCTGATGGGCCTATTAAGGTCGCCGTGTCAGCTGACTGTGTGCAAACAGAGCGGCCATGTTCCTTCTCGTGGAAGTTGTTGCTCCAGTTTTGACGCGGGTCGCTCGGCTCCCTGCGGGCTTCCCCATCGCCATGGCGACGGCTGCTGCTGCTGCTGCTGCTGCTCGGTACCCTGGACGGAGGGGGCGGCACATCTTGTTCCCCGACCGAGTGCGATGTGGCCTCGGGAGATGCGAAACTGGCTTCTGGATGGGCTTCCGTGACGAGGAAGCTGGGAGGCGTCGTCATGCCGACGCAGTCTTGCCTGCTCGGTCGTTAGAGCGAGCGTGGCGCCCTGAGCTGCAGTGTTTAGCGCTCAGCTTTTCTAGCAAGATGTGGTGATGCTGGTTTAGCATCAGACCTCCACATCGACTGTATGTACAGCCAACACAGATTAGCTGGTCTGGCCGGCCGACTGGTTTATGGGAGTTTTTCCTGTGGAGCTAAATTGGGGCCTTGAAGTTTGTTTTAAAAAACAAAAACAAAAAAATAAAACGTTTTTTTTTTTTGTTTGTTTGTTTTTTTTGTTTTTTGTTTTTTTTTTTTTAATTAAACTGTTAAACAATGTAAACTTAAAAAAAAAAAGATTGGAAACAAATCATTTAAAAAAAAATACATTTAAAACAAAAATAATTCTGAGGCGGGGGGAATATTTAAAAGAAAATTATGTCAAAAACATTTTTTAAACTGTAACTTAGTTTTAGAAAATAAAACACTAATTTTGAAATGATTTAAAACTTAAAAATAATTTAAAACAGAAAAAAATAATTTTGAAACAGATGATTTAAAACAAAAACATAATATCGAGACATAAAAGAATAAGTTGAAACTGAAAAATAATTTTGAAAAAGAAACGGCAAAGAAGATGTGAAACAAAACATGTTTATTAAACTATAACATGATTTTGAAACAGAAAAAAAATAATTTCAAACAAAATCATTTTGAAACAAACGATTTCAAACCAAAAATAATTTCAAAACAGAAAAATTGATTTTCAAAAAGAAGAAAAATTATTTGAAACAAACTGTTTTTGAAACAGGTGAGCAAAATTTTCGTAACAAAAAAAATTGAAAGTAAATTATTTAAATCAAATGATTTTAAGCTAAATAATTTGGGAAAAAAATATTTAAAACGAATTAAACAATTTTTCTTAAACTAAAAAAATAATTTTGAAAGTGAAAAATTATTTTTCAACAAGAAAATAAGGTTGTAGGAAAAAATTATTTTAAATGAAAAAATTGAAAAAGACAAAAAGCTACTTTTCAGATTCAATGTTTTAATTCAGTCTCAGTTTGTTGGCCCGGACTTACCTCCATCGCTGCTGACCTGCTGACCCGGGTCGCGGCTAACCGGGGCCGGCGGTGGCAGAGAGCCGGCTCCTGCTGGAAAACAGCTAGGCTGGGGTTTCCCGCTTGTCGCTGAGCGCACCGTCGCGGTCGTCCAAGGCAGAGCTGCGGCGTGAAATGTGAGTCGTGAAGTTGGCACGCAGGAAAAAATGCACCACGGAGCTGAAGTCGATGAGTGAGGGGGGAAATATTCACCTAATGAGCTGAACGTTTGCAGCATGCTGGAGGTAAAATGTCATCTTTCCTGTCGAGCTCCTCCATTTAACGCCTCCCAGTCGTCCTGGGGGTATCAGTGGCTGCAGTAAAGTATTCACACCCTGGGTGTCTGGGACAGGTGTGGCCGTCTGGATGGTTAATCAGAGTATTTCCTGAAGCTGTGCAGAGTTGGTTTTCATCATCTGGTTTTAAAAGCAGCCACAGTCTGGGGCTGGTTTATAACCTGCACCCCCCCCACCCCGCAGATCGTTCCCCGATGTCTGGAGTCACTTTAAACACCAGCTGGATCATGTAAGATGAGCTGCATGGACGCAGGGCCTGAAATTCACGGTGGGATTGCGGGTGCTGCGCTTTTTCTGAAAGATTCCCGCAAATATAGTTTTTATAATTCCCGCATTATTCAACGACGCAAATCCCCGTTTCCTCCAGCAGGCGGTGGCGTTAGCGAGCAGCCCAGTGTTTCAGGCCAACTGGCTCAGAAATTACAAATATCAGCTCCCCTCCGCGGCTCAGGTGTTTCTAATTCAGCAGCGGTAAAACGGAAACGGGAGGCAGGTTCAGCGAGAAATGAGACATTATCTGCATTTCTAAAGCGCTTCATGAAGTGTGAGGACTCCAACGTTCGCTGCATTCAGCCACTCATGCACAGATTCACAGACATGTGCAGGGTAAACCTACTGGGCACGCAGGTGCACTGTGAAGACCAGGGTATGGAGGACTCATCCTGCCAAAACTGGCAATAAATATAGAAATAAATAAATGGCTTGCTAAAGTAATTAATGTGACAAATATGGCGTTCAAAAAAAGAGCTTACCAAACTTATTTGATTACAGTGTGACACAAAGTAATGTTTCTCATTTTCAAGAGTATTCATGTAACATTAACACTGTTCCACTATTCTAAAAATGAAAGAGATGAAAGAGAGACGGAGGAGGGAGAAAGAAGAGATGGAAGCAAGAGAGGAGAAGGAGGCACCGAGATGAATAATATTCCCCAACAAGTTGGCGAAAGAGCAAAATCAAGCCAGCGCAGCAAAGATCGAGGTCATGTGAGCAACTCAGCTGTTGAGGAATTTAATTTCAGCAAAGTTGTTGCTGTGGAGAGAGAAGCCGCTGAGAAGGGCGAGAACAGGAGGAGAGCATGGAGCGACGAGAGAAGAGCCGCACAACGGAGCGGCGATGAACGCCTTCGGCAAGGCGAGGATGTGCCGAGATCCAGAGTTGATCTCACGAGCACTGCCGTTTCTTTCTGGGTGGTTTCCACGCTTCCAGATGCGTTCCGCCTTTAAGCTCATCAAGAGGAAGAGACGATTTCAGGCTCTGGAATGGATGGACAGTTGGATGGATGGTTGGATGAACAGATGGATGAGTGGACGGTTGGACGGATGAACGGTTGGACATTTGGATGAACGGATGTCAGATGGACGGATGGATAAACGGTTGGTTGGACGGATGGATGGATGAGCAGTTGGCGGGATGGACAGCCAGACGGACGGTTGGATGGACGGACAGTTGGAGGGATGGACGGACGGACGGTTGGATGAACAGTTGGATGGATGAACGGATGTTAGATGGACGGATGGATAAACGGTTGGTTGGACGGTTGGATGGATGGGCAGTTGGACGGACGGTTGGATGCAGCTCATTTCTGTTTTCGGTCCCAACCCGTTGCAGCGCTCGGTTAAAGTGACTCCGGGTTTCCGGGAACGATCCGCTCCGGGTCTTTGAAGGCGTGTGAGCTCCCCTCGGTTCCCATGGAAACCAGCAGGCCGCCTGGGTCTTCAGGCCTCCTGGTGGTTGCCAGTCAGGAGCGCGTTCCCAGCGGAGGTGAGACTTCCTGCTGGATGCTTCCCTGAAGGACGGACTGGGTGGATTCTGGAGTCTCCTCAGCAGGCAGATCTCCGGGGGTCAGGAGGTCAAGGCCGCTGGTGGATGATGCTTCCCAGGGAGCTTTTCTCGAAGAAGCAGCTTCAGAAATCAGGTTCCTCCAGCTTCTGTTGGGGCATTTCTGTACTGCCTGACTGGTTCTGATCCAAACCAGCTGTCTGGAACATCTGGCTCGGTTTAAACGCTGTAAAATCAGAAGCAGCTGTGTTGACTTGAAATGAGGCACAAACAAGGAATTTCACTTCAGTTTTTAAGAGCTCGCAGCATGCAGACATTAAATACAGCTAGAAAAATGTGCATTTCCTGCAAAAAGGCAGTGTGAGCTGAATGTTCCTGCTGAAAATTGTAGAAAACTTGCAGAAACGTAATAAATAAGCAGAAGAAGAGACATTTGTGCAGAACAATGCTTACAAAGCTGAACTGTAAGGTCATCTGTTGAACAGCATAATGAGCTAATGCCCAGAGCAGTAAGAGCTGTGTGTGTGTGTGTGTGTTTATAATTAGCTAAAGTGTTTTTAGCTAACATGCTAAATGTTGTGGGTCGCTAACTTCATATTGAGTTACAACATCTAGTGTGCTAACAGCAGTGCATAAGCTAAAATGCCAAAGCTAGCTAAAATACTAACGATAACATGTAGGCTTGACTAACATTAACTTACTCCACTAAATACATTTTAGCTTTAAGTTTAAAAGTAGCCAAATACTTAGAAAGCTGTTAGCATGTGGACAAACACTAGGATGATGCCTGACATTTACTCCATCTAGTATGGAAACAATAGTTTATAAGCTAAAATTAGTTAACACTAGCATGTTGGATGACATTAACTTACTCCATTCAGTATGCTAACTATAGCTTTAAAGTTATACTTTAAAGCTCAAATATAGATGACGGTTACAAAGCTCGTGTTAGCTTGTGGACTACCACTAGGATGTTGCCTGACATTAGAAACAATAGTGTTTGTTTCTCTTAGGCTAAAATTACCTGAAGTGCTAATATTAGTTAAAACGCTAACTGTAGCATGTTGGCTAACACTAGCATGTTGGATAACATCAATTTACTCCATTCAATATGCTAATTCTTAAAGAGCCCCTGAGGCTACATGGGGGAATATTTTCTTTGCGTTCCCTCGCAATAATGTACCAGTCAGTTCATGCGGCATCCTGAATACTGAAAGTCTTTCTGCTATAATGTGAGGTTTAAGTAAGGCTTTTACATGTTAATATCTTGTTTTGTGAGATATCTGAAGATTTATGTCTCTTTTTTTTAGGCTACAAATGGACCACAGACTTGTATGCAAAATTATAATGCGTCAAACATGAGCTTTTCATCCCTTAAGACCTAAACAGAGACTTTCCCTAAGAAAGAAAACCATTTGGACTGTTTTTAAGTTATTTTCACAGAGTAATAAAGTCATCTGACAGTTTTGATTGTCTTTTTTGTGTTGGTAGTGTGAATAGTTAATAAAGGGCCGTTTTCGTGTGCAGTCCCATCTCCAGAGAAGGATATGACCCAAACAAACACGAACACGCAGTTAATGGATCGATTTCCAACCAGTTCTCTGCACCAAAGAGTTAAAAATGTATAAACACGTTTTTTACTGAGGATCTTTAAAGGTGAACATTTGTACAATTTTTAAATTGACAATTGTTATCCCTGTGACTGGATACAAAATAGACCAGGGTGTATTTGCAAACTTATTGCGAGGGAGCGCAATACTTCTGTGAGGTAACGCAAAAGAAAAATTCCCCCTTGGGGCTGGGGGGAATCTTAGCTTGAAAGTTAAAATTAGTTCAAATATAAATTATGGTTGCAAAGCTAACGTTAGCATGTGGACTACCACTTGGATGATCCCTGACGTTAGAAACAATAGTTTTTTTTTGTTTGTTTGTTTGTTTTTTTTTTTAAATAGCTATAAAACTAATGTTAGCTAAAACACTAACTGTTGCATTTACATAACATTAATTTACTACGTTCAGTATGTTAATGTCAGCTTTTATGTTAAAATTAGCTAAAAGGCTAAGTTTAGCTAAAATGCTAGCACAATCGCTATCAACGGTGAGAGATAAAATTAGCTAAAGTGTCAGAAACCTGGTGAATTGGGCTGATTTGCTGCTGACCCCTTCTCGTCTGAGGAGGTGGCTTCATGTTGCAGGAGGAAGCGCAGCTCTGCAGATAATGACTCATAATGTTCAGACATCATTATAGGAGGTTTCGTGGACGCAGCATTTCATGGGTTAACGCATTCAGACTCTAATGAGTTTATCTCCTGTGGATGGCCATCGACTTCCTCTCATCCTGATGCTAACTTCATGTCGGTCTGCTGCCTTCATTCTCTGCTACAGCAGATGCAATATTAATGCCCCGCAGACTGAAAGCATCAGCTGCTGTGGGCTAAAAACAGATTATAGGAACGTTAAACATGAGCAGAAATGTGTTAACTTCTACCCAAGGAAGAGCGATCGACACAGAAGACGATTCATGACACAGAGAGAATTTATTTCTTCATGAAAAACTCAAAATTGAGTTTGTATTTTACATGCAGGCCAATTTTTAAAAACGATTCATGGTCCTGTTTGCTTCTGGACAATACTCCACTTCTCTCTGGGATCTTTAGCCTGACGTTCGGCGGAACCCCGCCCCCAGCCAATTTTTGAAAGATTCCACCAAAGTGGGCGGAGCCAAGATACGATGAGGGGCGTGGCCAGGTGTGATGAAAAGCAGAGGGGGTTAAGCTGGGATGTGGTCAGGACGAGGGAAAGCACTGTTGCCAACTGAATGACGCTGTCGCTACATTTAGCAACTTTTCAAACCATCTTACAACTTTTTCCCAAAAAAAGCGACTAACGACAAATGTAACTACTTTTTTTTTTTTTTTTTTCAGTGAAGCAACTAGCGGCAAATGTAGCGTCTTTATTCTGCAATAAAGCAACTGGCGACAAATCTGGCGACTTTTTCCAAAAAAGCGACTAGCACCAAACCTGGCAACTTTTTTTTTTTTTTTTTTTTTTTTTTTTTTTTTTTTTTTTAAAGGGGTTAACAAATTTGAGGGGTTTTTTTTTTTTTTTTTTTTTTTTTTTTTTTTTTTGAAAAAAAGAAACTAGCGACAAACCTTTTTTTTTTCAGAAAAGCATCTTACGACAAATGTAGCATCTTTTTTTTTTTTTTTTTTTTTTCCCCAAAATGTGACCAACAAATAAATCTAACAT
Source organism: Anableps anableps (assembly GCA_014839685.1). NCBI lineage: Eukaryota > Metazoa > Chordata > Actinopteri > Cyprinodontiformes > Anablepidae > Anableps > Anableps anableps. The sequence goes on along the minus strand of CM026072.1, from coordinate 1,321,441 downwards.
CTTTTTTTCAAAAAAGCGACTACTAACAAATCTAACGTTTTTTTTTTTTTTTTTTTTAAGCAACAAATCTAGCAGCTTTCATGGTGACATGAAAGAACCAGTTGCTCTGCAGCAACTGAGTGAGCAGCGAGTGCTGCCGTGAGCCCCCTCCCTCGGAAGAGGAAGGGGGCTCGCCTCCCGACTCGCCACCAGGGGGCGAGTCTGAGTGAGATGGTTTTATACCTGGACACGGGGCTGAGTGGACCGTTGGAACCAATAGGAAAATTCAACTGCAGTACCACCGTTCAACCCAAAGAGGGCAGCACTGAGGCGGTTTCAGGCCAAATATTGCAGAATTAAACAAACTTACACTAAAATGTCAGTTTTTTTTTTTTTTTTTTTTTTTCAGAAACGTAGACAGTTGATGTGCAGAAAACTGTGATTTGGGGTTTAGTTGCTGTTTAATCCTCCAGGTCTCTTCCTTCCCTTCCATAACCCATGTGGAAGTTGGATTTAATGGCGCCCCCACCTCCAGATCTGCTGGTGTTGAGCTGTGAACCCATCCTGACGTTCTCCTTGGCTTCTGTGTAGGAGGTGCTTCCACACCTCCATGCAGCTCTGACTCCGTCTGCTGGCTCGTTTACAGCAGAACGCGTAGTGTGGAGACGTCGCCTCTGGGGGCGCCGCTCAGTGGGTCTGCGGTTCCAGGACAGCCTTTCGAACACGGAATAGATGTTTGATTCTGAGGATGCAAGGAGGGTGCGTCTCCGAGCTGCGTTCTCTGAAGCCGAGCGTCTCGGACGTTCTGGAGTTTTCCAGCACTTACGCGGTCTCCTGGGTCGTCGGCGGTGGTTCTGATGATCCATCAGCTGAAAATCATATTCGGCGAAGAAGCTTCCTGCTGCTTCCTGTTTGACCCAAACATCTCCTCCCAGGAGAACCGTTTAATGTCTGCGGGTCATTAGGGATGGAATCGACATGGAGCAACGAGCAGCGTTGCAGTTAGAGGAATAGTCCAGCTTTTATTCACATGACGGTTGAAGATGATGCTGCAGAGCGCTCCTACTGCAGAGCCCCCCCCCCCAAAGGTGATTCATTAGAGCCCAAACAAACACAACTCCAGATCTGTTCACTGGATTTTATGTTTATTCTTAAAAATAGAGGACTGAGCAGCAGATCTGGCCACTTTTTCTAAAACGCAGCTGGAGACAAATTTAGACACTTTGTTTTTATTTTTTATTTTTTTGTTTGTTTTTTCAAAAACCCGTCAAATCTAGCAACTTTTTTTCAAAAAATGACAAGCGACAAATCTTGATTTTATTTAAAAGCGATAAGCAACAAATCTAGCAACTTTTTTTAAAAAAATGACAAGCGACAAATCTTGATTTTATTTAAAAGCGATAAGCAACAAATCTAGCAACTTTTTTTCTAAAATGTGACTCACGACAAATTGAGCAACTTTCTGTTTTTTCTCTTTCAAAAATGCGACAAATCTAGAATTTTTTCTTTTTTAATTTTAACTACGACAAATTTATCAACTTTTTTTTTTCTTTCAAAAACGCAACAAATGTGGCAACTTTTTTCAAAAAAAAACACTAGCCACCACTCTAGAGACTTTATTTAAAAGCGAATAGCAACAAATGTAGCGACTTTCTTCTAAAAAGAGACCAGTGAGAATTTTACTGACTTTTTTTTTGTTTTTTCAAAATGCAACAAATCTTGAAACTTTTTTTTCTAAAATGTGACGAGCAACAAATTTAGGAAGGTGGTTTTTTTTTTTTTTTTTTTTGTTTTTTTTTTTTTCTTTCAAAACTACGACAAATCGGGCAACTTTTTTTCAAAAAAGCGACCGGCGACAAATGTAGCCACTTTTTTGAAAAATGTGACAAATCTAGCAACCTTCAAAAAACGGACGAAGCGACTCGCGACAGATCGCGCTCTCTGAAGCCGGTCGTCTGCTTGCTGGGTTTCATGTTGACTGTTTAATCAGATTTATTTTCCCGTTTAAATCCGGTGGGGCTCCGACGGTCCTCCTCCTTGGGGGGCTCCGAGGAGGACCCCGGGCCTCGGCAGCATTCAGATGAGCGCGACCCCTCCGGTTCTGTTATCTGGAAGCTGGTCGCCTTCGGTGGGATTAGGGATTAGGATTAGCGCCGGCAGGCCGGCTGCTTTAACCAGCGCTAATTGATTTACAGCTCAGGCTTGTTTCTGACGCTGCAGCAGAGGTCAGAGGTCGTTGCTTGTTGGAGCCGCTGTGACCGCCCACCTTCTCCTCTCTCTGTCTTCCAGAGCTGGCTGGACTCACCGGTTCCGGATCACGTTGCTCCAAGACGTTTCTTCCTCTCTTCGGCTGCTCTCCTCCCCCGTCAGAGTCACCCACGCGCACCCCCCCGGCCCCCCCACTCCCACGCTGCAGTCCTCTGTGGAGAGCGGGGCCCTCGCGGCTGCACACGCTCCCCCTTTGTCGGCGCGGCTGTTGTTGCGGCGGAGGCCATGAGGGACGACAGACGGCAGCATAAAGAGCTGATGGGGGGAGAATGAGCTTCCCAGGCCGGGGGGTGGGGGGAGGAACTCGGTGGCCATCATCACCCCACGGCGAGCGCAGACCGGACCCGGAGAGATCCGCCTCCTGCTGACCTGCAGCAGGGATGAACTGAAGGACCCACCAGAACCTTGTTTCTTCTCCTGCTGCTTGATATTTCCCCGTCTCCTGTCCCGGGGGGACGTTTACGCCCCCCACCTGCCAGAAGTGCCTTTCTTCACCCTGAACTGAGCTTATATCCTCACCTGAACGCTTTCAGAACCGCTGTGGACGTATCTCCTGTCGCCATGGTTACCCTGCAGTCCAAATGGCGCTTCCTGTTCATGTTGCTGGGCATCCAGCTGGTGGTCATGGCGCTGCTGTCCCGGGAGGGGTACCACAAGCGGGTCAGCTACTTCATCCGGATCTTCCGCAAGGGCGAGGCGGCGGGTCCGCTGCTCCGGAACCGCACCGGCGCCGCCTTCAGTGGCGGGGACGTCTACGCCAACCTCTCCCACCTGTCCAAGGGACACGGCCACGGAGACGAGATGCCTTACTGCCCGAAGACGTCCCCCCTGATAGGTGAGTGCGCTCCTGTCCTCGCTGAATGTGTCGAACCGTCCAGAATCATCTGGTCCGGCCCGGTAGAATCTGTCAAATCCTTCAGTGGATTCATCGTGAATGCCGATCTGTTTTTGTTTTTTTTTTTCCCCTCTGAAACATGCAGAGCAAAGTAGGAACCTTCTAATTAGTTTCCTGGGGGAACAGATATGACGTGACACCAAGGAGCCGTATTTGTCCAGTGAGCAGGTGAAGCGGGAACGTCTACAAAGCTCGCTTTTAAGCAGCAGACGGCAGCATCCTGGCTGTCGCCAGGTTTCCATAGCAACCGTTTCCTGTCCCACCATCACAAACGTAAACATGTGGATTTTACGGAACACCACCAGGACCGAAGTTAGGAAACCAGTTCAGATTTTTTTTACAATGTTAGAAATACATTTAAAATAATACAAATTAGGGCTGCAACTAACGATTTATTTTAGTAACCGATTATTCTGATGATTAATCGATACAAAACTTGTCACGTTCTGCAGGTTATTTTAACCACTTAAACCTTTTTTTATACAACATTAGAAATGCATTAAACAGTGCAACAAATAAACAAATAATTAAATTCATTTTTTTAAAGTAAGAAAAGTATTATTTTATTGCCTAAAATGCAACCACATAGCATTCCTTTAGTGCACCTGAACCGGGAGAAGCTGAAACTCTGCAATTTGATGAGTTTTGGCTCAAATATATTAACAGACAAAGTTGTTTTTGTTTTGTTTTTTTTTTTTTTTGTTTTTTTTTTTTATCTTAAATGCTAAATGTGTATGTATTTTTGGACAGTTTTGGCTTAATTGCTGCTCTGAGTATGAGGTTCTTTCAGCTAATGGCCTTTTTTAGAGTCTGATTACTGCAGTTAATTACTAAATTAAATGACGGTTATGTCAGTAATCGAATTATCACGATGAAACCGAACAGAAGCGGCTGCTGTCGTGTTCTCCTCCCGGCAGCCAGGTTTCACGTTGACCCTGCAGGATAATCCGATCCTGCTGCAGATGTGGATCTCATCAGGAAGCAGCGTTGGCTCCAGGGATCTGCATCCTGCTCCTCCTCTTCCTCCCTGATGTTTTCATTCGCATTCCAGGTTTTTGTTCTTCGCATCTTCAGCTTCGACCTCGTCGACTCGTGCCGTGCCAGCTTATGTAACCCCTCAGCGCGACGTCAGCCGTCGCCGCCTCGCTCCAGCAGCGAAAGCCTGAAAGTCACGGCGGCGCTAATTTACTGGAGCCGGAGTGAATCCAGCTTAATGAGAGCAGCTCTGCGGCGTTCGGCTGTTTTGGGGATTTGTGATTAATTATCCCTCTTCCTTCTGAAGAGGGAAAAGGCTTAATGGGGATGAGGAGGGTGGATCGGTTGTTTCCTGCTGGTTTCACCTCCTGAGCAGCTGCTGGTTCTGTTTCAGAGACGTTATGTTTGCACTAAAGAACCCGATTAATCCTCCAGAAATGATGGTTCCACGTTCAGTTCTGATGTTTGTTGCCTTTTTTAGGGACTAAAACTGCTGGTCGACGTATTTATGGACCCAGTCTGACGGCAGCTCCTGGTTCTGATCCATTTGATCAGCCAGTCACCGAACAGAACCCATCAGTAGGAAGATTAGACGGCTCCAGTCTCAGGCTGATTCGTCGTCGTTAACGTGGAAGGTTCCTGGAACTGTGGGCTAAAGTTTCCGTCTCTTTCAGACGGTAGTCGCGTCTCCGCATGTTGACCAGCTGAGGTCATGAGGTCATCTCTCTGCCGCTGAAGCCAGTGGGCACATTTCTACCAGTCAGCTCTGCTTCTGCTGGTTTTTCCTCAGGGTGCGTCGTCTGAAAAGCTGCTCCAGAGATGAGATTTTCTGTCTCTGCGGCTGATTTTGGGTCGGATTATGGAAGCAGAAACATTTAAGTTCAACTTGTGGTTTTTTGTTTTTGTTTTGTTTTTTTTAAATGAACATTGACAAATAAATACGTGAGATTATAGCCGGGTGGCTAATTTCCATCGCTAGTCCCATTGGAAAACCATACGTATTAGCATATAATCAGTGTTGACATTTTTGGCTGTCCAGGAGCCAGTTTTTGTTTTCTTTCTTCATAAAACGAGAAGTGAAACGTCCCCTGATGTTAAATTACAACTTTGACCCAACCTGGCCTTTCGTGATTTTGTAGCATCAGGCGACGATGATACGATTTGGGTTTTTCTCCAACACCTTTAACGCTTGTTTATAAACCATTCCAACCGGTTTTAAAATTGTTTTGCAAGCCGACGAGCAACTTGTTATAGAATATGTCACATGAGGGGTAATTATGGCGATTCAGTCAGCTCTGCTTCTGCTGGTTTTTCCTCAGGGTGCGCCGTCTGAAAAGCTGCTCCAGAGATGAGATTTTCTGTCCCTGCGGCTGATTTTGGGTCGGATTATGGAAGCAGAAACATGGAAATCATTGCGGTTAAGATGATTCTGAGCTGCCAGCAGGATTTAACGCTTCAACCAGCAGATCTCTGCAGGAGCTCATGAGTTCCTGCTTAATGATTACCCTGCAGGCTCTGACCTCTGACACCCTGGTGCTATTAACTACCTGCTGATCTGGGTCCTGAGCGCCTCGACCCGAGCAGCAGGAAAATCACCCTGAACCAACCTTCTACTCATGAGTTTTAAGCCAGCAGTCGTCTGCTCCCTTTGCATTCAAGTCGCCGCCTCCCAGTCTCTGACCAGAACATTTGCCTTCGCTCCATTAACCCAGAACCTCTCCTGTGTCCGCAGGCGGGCCGATCCACGTCAGCTTCCCGTCCGGCCTCACTCTGGCCGAGGTTCAGAGGAAGAACCCCCTGGTGGTGCGAGGAGGGCGCTACAGGCCGCCCGACTGTGAGGCCAGACACAAGACGGCCATCGTCATCCCCCACCGGCACCGGGAGCATCACCTCAAGTTCCTGCTCTACTACCTGCACCCCTTCCTGCAGCGGCAGCAGCTCAGCTACGGGATCTACGTCATCCACCAGGTGAGAGCCATCAGAACCCGGCTCAGGTCGCACATTTAGTCGCATCTGCATCAGCTTCCAGCTTCCAGCTTGTTCTGCAGCTCCCTCTGGTGGCTCGTCTCTGCATCTGCATGTTTAAAGCTGCTGCAAGGAAAATCTTGTCATTTTTCTGCCTTTAATTCACTTTATTTCTGTTTTTCCCACCTGATCATTTTCAGTTAAAAAAGGAGAACTAATAAATGAAATAGATATTTGTTTTCTTTGATGAATTGGACTTAAAGACGAGCAGTGATTACAAAACTGACCTGGTATCAGCCGGTTAGGGTCAGTGTGAGGTAGGGCTGGGCGCTGTGCAAAAAACCCATCACGATATGAAACAAATAACTGTTTCTGATGGTTATATTTGATTTTAAAGATTTATTTTTAAATGTTGAACATGTCATTAAACATCATACAATAAATAAGAGCTAAAATCTTCAAGCATTTCAGAGCAAAAATGGACGTTTTTTGCTGATGTCAAATGAAATATTCAAGTATAGATTCTCAAAAACTTTCCTTTTGTATTTCCCTTGTGTATCTTATTTTAAATGTTTTTTTTTTTTTCTTAGTAAGTATGACAAGAGAAATTTAAAAAAGACAAATAACAAAACCAATTGTTCTTATATCTTCAGTCCAGATTTAAGTCTATGCTTGGAAAGAAAACAAATTTAAATTTTTCCTCAAACTCCAGCAGCTTTCAAAGATGAAAAATGTAATCAATAAAACAGACACTGGAAAAAAAACCCCCCACTAATTTCAGTTAGGGGAGGGCTGTCTCGGTGCTGGTGAGATATTACGAGATATTAAGAGGCTACAAACATTAGCCGTTAGCGCGCCTGGCTGCTACTGAGCCGTCTGCGTCAACCTAGCTTGGCGTCGCTCTATCCCAGCCTCCTGATTGGTCCAGCACAGAGTAACTCTACATATCACTGACGTAGGCCAGGGTGAGATGGAAATAAAATCTGTTTTTTTTTTTTTTTCCCCCGATTTTAATCTTCTTTTTTTTCTGCTTTCTTCTCTAAAAAAAGAAATTATAAATGATAGAAAATATTTTTAAAAAGTGGCTTTTATTTCAGTTGTCCCTCTGTGGGTGGTACGACGGAGGATCAGGGCCGGGCCTCGTTTAATTATGAGAATAAAGTCATAATATTAGCAGAAAAAAGACGCAATTTTACCAGAAAAGTCTTAAAATTATGAGAAAAAAGTCATTTTAGTGAGGAAAAAAAGCTTGGATAATTAATTTTTTGTTATTTTACATGTTGGATTTCTTATAAAATTACTACTTTATTCTCTTAATATGACTTTATTCTTATAAAATTAGTGTTGATCTCATAGGGTCCCTAAATGTGGTTCCAGCTCTGAAAGCATTTCAAACTGGAAACCAGCTCAGGTCTGCTGGTGAAGACGGGAAACTGGATCATGTGGAGAGTTGAGCTCCGTCTGCTCTGAAGTTCTGGTTCTACTGGTCAGCATGATTTTAAATGTTGGCTGGAAAATCTGCAGCTTGGATTAACTTCAGCTCTGAGTTATCATGGAAAACGTTTCCCTGTTTCTAAAGTCAAATGGTTCTCAACTCCTTCCTTCCTGGGTTTATCCAGATATTAAATCTGTTAAAAAAAAAAAACTACAAAATGCATAAAAAACTTAAAATATGAAGAAAAGCGAATAAAAAGACGAGCAGCTGTAATGATGTCGACGGGCATCAGAACCCTTTTTAGATCTGTATGGAACCAGTGTAGAAACATCTGCAGGTTGTAGGACAGCGGCGTCCACGTCAGTCCTCACATCCACACACACCTGGACCAAATAATGGGTCGTTTCCAGAACCTCGGCAGAACTTCACGACCCGCTGGAGGTAGTTGGACCGTTGGAGTCAGCTGTTGGAGCAGAGACGCATCTAAAACCGAGTTAACTAATTTCCTCTCAACCTGCTGGTTGCATTCTGCTATTATGCCACTAGGTGGCACTAAAACACACACACACACACACACACACACACACACACACACACACACACACACACACACACTGGGACTGTAAACAGTGATTAGGATCCATTTTACTCATAACGAAGCCTCAGAAACAGGCTCCAGACCAACGTTCTGCACTGGTTGCATCCATGTTTTTTACTGCATCGCACTTATCATTGCAATTTTACGTTTTATTAGGTTTTTTTTAATCACTGAAATGTTAATCTAGTAAACATAAAATTCCTTGTTCCTGAAAACGTGTTTAAAGTTCTTCAATGGGCTAAAATTTAAACTAAAAAGAATAAAATGGAAGAAAACCTAAATCATAAGTGCAAATGTTTCCACATGTCTCAACATAAAGTGAACGTTTCACGACGTCCAAACCATTTTACTGAGGAAGATTTATTTGAGACGTGAACGTAGTGAAGAGAAGTCCGTCTGCCGTACGATAGGAAACCTTAAACTTGATCGTTTTGGCCTCGTTTGACAGGCAGCAGGGAGAAGGGACACCTGGGCAGTAAATTTATCGCAGCATGTTCCGCGTTTTACAGATGCGTTGTGCTTTTTCCGAGTTTCGATGGAAATGGTGGCGTGTTTGAGTAGTTTGTTTACATTAGGGGTGTCGTAAAAGATTACTTCAGTAATCTATCGATTATTCTGCCGTAGGGCTGGGAGATGATCCAGTTTTATCGATTAATCGAGTTTTTGAAGATTTAATTTTTGGAAAAGTGGGATTTTTAAAAAAAAAATTTTTTTTTTTTCCCCCCACCAATTCTCTCCTTGGGTTTCCGTAGTTCAGAGTGATGTCATCGCGCCCAGGGCGGCCATCTTGTTTGACAAGCGTTTTTTACAGCTTGTGTTTATTTGGACTTTGAACTCGGGTCAAATCTACGATGAACTATAAGGGTCAGGCTAAAATTTAGGGTTTTTTTCCAACAAAAATAAACATGATGACACAAGAATACAGTTGAAATAATACGAAAATAAAGTTTTAATGTTCACAGCATAAAGTTGTAGTATCTGAAGAATGAAGTAGTGATTTTTATGAGAACTCCAACACAAAAAAATTATTTATTCAGGCTTTTTATTAATTGAAACAACTGTTTTCTCGCTATTTTAAGACGTTATTCCGGTGAAACTGCGTCTTGTTTTGCTAATAGTATGATTACATTTCTGTAATTCAGCAACAGTCCTCGAGGCTGGTCCTGATACTCTGTTGTCCAACTCAGAAGGGACGACTGAAACAAAAGCCACTTTTTGAAAATATTTTCTGTCATTTGTAATTTTCTTTTTCAGAACAGAAAGGGGGGAAAAAAATCAATTGAAATCGCATCTGGTATGAGAAAAATCGTAGCTTTATTTTTAAGCCACATCGCCTACTCTGACGATTAATCGACGAATAAAAACAATTCCCGCTTCTGTAGCAGCTACTTAAGCTAGCAAGAGAAACGTATGAAACAGAAAATGCTGGTAAAGAACAATCCAGTTCTTTCTTTTTAATAAGACAACATGTCAGAACCTTTAGTTGTTTCGTGTCTCAGATTAATCTGGCCTCATTAAAGTTTTTTATGTTTTGTTTTTTTTTTTTGCTAAACTTTTCTCAGTTTCTTTCCTCTGCAGGCAGGAAACTACACCTTCAACCGAGCCAAGCTGATGAACGCTGGTTTCCGGGAGGCCATGAGGGAGGAGGACTGGGACTGCCTCTTCTTCCACGACGTCGACCTCATCCCGGAGGACGACCGCAACCTTTACGTCTGCGACGCCAACCCGAAGCACGCCGCCATCGCCATGGACAAGTTCGGCTACAAGTACGCTGCCGAAGCGTTGGTTAAAGAGTCTGCGGCACTTTCTGCAGGAAGACTCACCCTCTGCTTCTGCTGCTTGTCCCCTCTAGGCTTCCATACAAGATGTACTTTGGAGGCGTGTCGGCTCTGTCGCCGCTGCACTACCTGAAGATGAACGGCTTCCCCAACAACTACTGGGGCTGGGGCGGCGAGGACGACGACATCGGAGTCAGGTCAGACTGGTTCTGAGGTTCTACGCCGACGGGCCGACCCGCAGACCGAGCCTTGACCGTTTCCTCTGTGTCCTCAGGGTGTCTCTGGCGGGGATGTTCATCAGCCGGCCGTCTCTGAAAGTCGGCCGCTATAAAATGATCAAACACAAGCTGGACAAGGGCAACGACGTGAACCCGAAGAGGTATAAATGAGAGCAAAGCAGCAAACTGATAAAATGTTGTTTTATTGATAACTGAACAGAATTAAAAGTGGGTGAAATATATTGAATTGAGGTGTTGTACAGAGTTACACCACAGGGTGGCGGTGCAGCGATGCCCTGCTTTACCAGTCCTCACAGACACATGAAGAAGGGCACGAGCAGTAAAGTCTCCATCTTATTTTGGTTTAATTCCAGGTTTTTAACGTCCACCAAACACATGGACATGATTCCTATAAAGTTTTCATCCTCTAACATTTGTTATTTAATCGACCGGTGTTACGTAGACGATGTTTTGAGGGTGAAAAAAAACATACTAATGTGTTAGCATTTAGCATGCTAGTTGCTTTGCTAGCTTAGCAGCTAACTGCTGGTGTACTCTGGGTTGGTTCTGCCAAATTTTATGTCAATGCTTGCGTAAAACGCATTAAGTCAGATTAGAGTCAGTCTACGGAGGCACAGAGTAACGCATTTCAGTCAGAGATGAACTCATTCCGTGAGCAAAAATATGTGATATATAAAGTTTGGCATTTACTTCGAAGTAAGTTTGTTCATGGCAGTGCCGTTATTAGGCCACCACTTTGGTATTCAGACTGAGGTTTAAAATAAAAACGTAAAATAAAGAAGCTTTGTATTATTAGTATTGAATACAGCGAGAAGTCTTTTATGTTGTTCTAAACCTAGTTTGTTGCAGAACATGAACTGTATATATATATTTTAGTGGTGTTACTTGATTAAATTTTTCATTGAGTTAACTGCAGGATCTGTGATTAATCTCATTTTAATTGAAAACTATATATGTTGACAAAATAAGCAACATGTTCAATTCAGAAACCTCTTTTTGCTGCTGAATTAAAGAATAAATAGACATATGAGCTCAACAGCAGAGATATTTATTGTTTTTAATCTGTGATTCAACCATCAGATTGGTGCGTAATGCTATTTAGGTCTGTCACAAGAACTAATTTTGCTGGACAATAAATTGTCACAGAAATTATTGTGATAAATGATAACATTGTTGTTTTTAGACTATTTTTACATAATATATTGGCGCAATAATGCCAGTTCACCCCTCAAAGACCAATAAACTTTAATTTGGTAAAGAGCACTGAACCTTATCACTATTATTTAGTTTTCCATTTTGTTTCTAATCTTATTGTTTTATTAGTTGCCTTTTCTTCATTATTTTTTCTCACTTTTGTATTTATTTAGTAATTTTTTTTTATTTACCGTCGCCTTTTTTCATTATGTACTTTTTTCCCCCCATATTTTGCAATTATTTAACACATTTTAAATATCCAAAATAAAACACAACAACCAAAAACAATTTAAAAAATGTATTATGATGTCTCTGTAAACAAAATCGTTCTGCAAAACATACGAATCATCAGAATGGAAATAATTTTAATTCATAACGTGATAAATTGCTTCATTGCTTAGAGTTTCAGGAACCCCTGATCCTTCATGGAGCTTCTTTAGAAACGTGGACTGTGGACGCTGACATTAGCGCTGCTGCTACATGTTAGCATTGAGATGCTAGTCTAGGCTAGCATAGCTTCTCTGATCGGCCGACTGCTTTTAGCTCAACTTGAACACAACTGGAGTCTTTTCCAGCATCAGATCGGCTCTGGAAGCAGAAATTAACCCCCAGAGGAGCCGCTTCCATCGCTGCTGTTAGCGGATGGAGCTGTGCGTCAGATTTACAGGCGTACTGGAAACACGCTAAAAAGGTTCCGGATCAGGACTTTTGTATGTGGGGGGAAAAAAAGTGATTGTGTCAAAATTTCATAGATAGATAATAAAATATGATCAGAACCACAGCAGCTGATTCACAGCAGAAGAGCTGAAAAAGTGAAGAATCAGTGTTGGAACGGCCTAATCAAAGTTCAGAGGTCGTTCTGCAAGCCAGAGTTTTTCATCCGGAGCTTCTGCATTTTAACTCAGCTTCAGTTGACCAAATACTGTCGCTCGGAACCAGAATCAGAACCTCCTCTCTGCTCCTCTGTCCTCAGGTTCAACATGCTGGCGAAGACCCGTCAGACCTGGAAGATGGACGGGATGAACACGGTGGAGTACGAGGTCGTCTCCAGGGACTACCTGCCTCTCTACACCAACATCACCGTCAACATCGGGACGGAGTCCGGCCTGCGCCCGCCTGCGCAGACGCTCAAGGCTGCAGAGAAAGCTGCAGCCAAGTCATCGGCCAAACTTCAGGAGAAACCAGCCGTGAACTAACCCCTGTTTATGGAAGCAGGCGATCTCTGATCTCTGCTAAAATGAAGTGATAGCTCCCCCTTGTGGCTCCTATGGTTCTTGTTCCTCTGGAGCTGCAGGAAGGTAGAGCCCGGTTGGACTCTGTGAGTTTGTGTGTCAGGCGCTGTAGCCGCTGTATAAACCGTGAGGCCTTAGAATCATGTCTTTTCTCTTCACGTAGACCTTAGTGTGTGTAGAGCGAGTTTAGAGGAGGAAGCTGCTGTTTTCCACGGATGTTTTCCCTTCAGGTCGGATCCCTGGAAGCTGCTGAGACACTCCGACTCGTCTGCTTCATTTTCTGGTTTTCTTCCTGCAGATGATAAATGAACTCCTGCCTCGTTTTTCCCTGCATTTCTTCACTCCGACGGCTGATTGTGAGAAAAACTCTTCTTGTCCTGTGAGTTTAGCAGAAGAAACCAAAGAAGACGTGGAGATCCGCTCCGGATTAGGAGCCAGAGTTTTTATTCTCCATATCACCTGACGTTAGTTTGAAGCTCCAGGATGCGTCAGACGCCTGGAGTACCAAGTTATCACGTCGATGGGAAGTGGCCTTAGACGCTCCAGCCTGGTTCTGATCCATGAACGGCTGTTTGGGTCTGAAAGACTGAGATTTATTTTTATTTTTTTTTTTGTGGACAGGTATCACTGGGGTTCTGGTTTCAGTTAATTTCTGCTCTCTTTTCCAACTTCTGCACAGTCCGCAGTGGCCTTATAATCCAGAGTAAACTGATTCAAACAGAAAATGTTCTGTTGGGGGGTTTTTTTTTTACCGTTCGCAGATCTTCATGTTAACGTTTATTTCACCAGAAAATACAACCTGAGAAACAGATTCTAGTCAGCTGAACACGTTAAAAATGACTCCGTTACAGTTTTAAGGCAAATCCAGGCAGCCAACCAATCAGAGGCAAGAATACGGAGCGACATTTATCATCCATCAATCATCTACAACTTCCTGCTCACGCCACAGCCAGAAAAACGACTAATTCAAGACAGTTTGGTTTAATTTGATCAGTTCTGCTCCTTTCGTCGCTTTATTATCGTTCCCATCGGGAAAATTTCCTTGCAGCAGGGCGGAAAGAAAATTAAAAAATAGAGACGGTTAATCTGCAATTTTGGCAAAACATTTAAAAAAGACTGAACGATCAGGCTGAATGACGCTCTATTTTGTTTTAAATTAACCTGAATAAAGAGAGTTTTTCCATCTGTTGGTGCCTGATTCCAGCTCAGGTTTGAAGTTCAAATTCATCATGACGTTGGCGAATATTTGTGTCGCACATTTTCAACAACAGGGCAGTTCAAAGTAAATTTTAAAAAACCATGACATTGACAACAGCAAACTAAGGAAAAAAACAAGGACAAGTTTAAAAACATTACAACCAATGATGTTCCAGTTATTATTGATCAAAGGCAGCTCTAAACTGGAGGGTTTTCAGCCTTGATTTAAAGGAACTCAGTGTTTCAGCTGTTTTGCAGTTTTCTGGTGATGCAGAGCAGACCAGAACCAGAAGACCTGAGTGGTCTGGAAGGTTGATACAACAACAGGTCTTTAATGTATTTTGGTGCGAAGCCGTTCAGTGATTTCTAAACTCCAGGGCACAGAGCATCCCACTCCACCCCATTTAGCCATTTTTGTAGCTTGATAGCAGAGATTCGATTATCAAGCAGAGCAGAAAAGTTTTATTTCCAAACTGATTCTACAGTTGACATCTTTTACTCGTCCACCCAGCCTTACCTGTTGGAGCCAGAAAATGCTGCCACAACATGAATGGACACGTCTTGTAAACAAGGCCCCAACATAGTGTTAGCTAACGCTAAGAACACCACTGAAGGCTTTGGATCAAGACAAAAACTGCAAAAACAATGCCAAACTGTTTATGTAGTAATATTCAAAACGGTTAGCGCACTGTGCTAACATTAGCAGAAGGCACGATGCTACTGCGAGCAAAACAACTGCCAAGATGTCATATCAACACAATAAATTCATGTCTAAAATAAAGTTTATTTTAGCGTTTTTAGCAGTTTACTGCTTTGCTTTGTTTGTTTCCAGAGCCAGGAAGAACTGACTGAATCAGACAACAGTTTTCAGTAAATCCTTCTTGAGACAAAAACTTCCCACTGCTGTGGGAATATTTCCAAGAAAACAAAAATTTACCTAGGCACTTTGAAGAGCTTCTGATTTGTGAATTGTGTGGGTTAATACACCCAACAACCGAACACAGACTTGTTAAGACACTGTTGCAGTAATCAATGCAACTAAAGATAAAAGCAAAGATGAGTTTCTCTAGATCTTGTTGGGACATTAATCCCACATTAATCCTGGAAATGTTGATAGAAGGCTGACTTTGTAACTGTCTTTATGTGTCTCTGAAGGTTCAGGTCTGAGTCCATCACTGCACCCACATTTCAGGCCTGATCACTGGTTTCTAGCTGTAATAACTGAAGCTGCGTGCTGACTCTAGATCGTTCCTCTTTAGGTCCAAAGATGATAACTTCAGTTTTGTTTCTGTTCATCTGAAGAAAGTTTTGGCACCTCCACACATTGATTTGTTCTAAGCATCTGTTCAGTTCCTGTATGGTTCCTGTTTGAAATAGTTATTGGGGAGGGAAAAAAATAGAGAGAATGTGAGGAGAGGAAATGGAACTGATGTGTAAACAGTCTTCAAAATAAGTTAGGGGAAGCTAAGTGCGCTAAATGTTTTCAAAGTTAGCAAAAATGCTAAAGTGCTAAACCATAGATTAGCTCCACTATTAGCGCTTTAGAATTTATCCCGAAAAATTAAATTAGAGGAAGATAAGTGCAATAAAGTTTTGAAGTTAGCAGAAGCGCCAAGCTAAAAATTAGCTCTGCTATTAGCGGATTAGCGGAAGAAGTGTACACCGGTATACAATTTTTTTTTTTTTTTCTTTACACACAAAGATAAAGATGAAATTCTCAAACATTTTGGTTTACAACCTGGCAAAATTTATTTAGAACTAAACATTGATTTATAGGTAAAAATGTATGTACACCATAGATTTCTATTTACACGCACACATTCCCATCTATAGATGCACAGAGCAGAAATTATCAGCCATTTTATTTTACAATGTCATGACACTCAGTTCACAACTATGCATTCTGATTTACAGTAAAAAATAATTATGATTGGATTTAATTTTTTTCCATAGTCACCATTCTGCTGTGGTACGAATTAACGCAGGAAATGCTACTAAAAAGTGAAGCAAAGAAACAAACCAGTGTTTGTTGCGGCTTTGAAAACGGTTCTTAGTTTCGGTGTCAAGTTTGAAACCTCAGCATCGTAACACCCCGACCACCGTGGGACTTCTCATGTGGTCACCATGGCCTCTCCATTCCGTTACCTTGTGTGGATTTTTATGTGCTGCGATAACGTGAAATTCTCCCTAAAGTTTTTCACACGTCTCACAGAAATACGGTTTCTCTCCGGTGTGGGTTTTCCTGTGTTTTTCCAGTGTTCCCTTCCGTCCGAACCTTTTCCCACATTCTTCACAGGGATGCTGCCTCTCTGCAGTGTGGATGCTGGTATGACTTCATAAGGTGGAGTTGCTGGGGAAACTTTTCCCACACGCCTCACAGATGTATGGTTTCTCTCTGCTGTGGATTCTGGTGTGGATCAATAGGTAGCAGCTCCAACTGAATTCTTTCCCACAGATCCAAGGTTTCTCTTTGGTGTGGATCAGTGCATGTCGCTTTAAGCAATCGTTGGTTCTGAACCTTTTTCCACACATTTTACAAACAAACGGCTTCTCTCTGGTGTGGACTGGTTGGTGAGCCATCAGCTTGGCTCTACACACAAATGTTTTCCCACAGTAGGAGCACTGCAAAGGTTTCTGATCCAATTCTGTGTTGCTCCGACTGAGGCAGGACAGATGTCTACTTCACTGCTGGTTCTTCTGAGCTGGTTCCTGCTCTGCTCCACTTTGGTCTTGTTCCTCGTTAATAGAGGTTACAATGACTGTCTTGGTCTCCTGGCGCTGCTCAAACTGACTGATGCACAGATCCTTCTGTTCCTCTTTAATCTGTGGAGGTTCTGGTTCCTCCTGGTCCAGTCTGGAGTTGTTCTCCGGTTTTATAAGCTGATTATGAAAGAACACCTCCTCCTCTCTGTAGACATGTTGCTGTTGGAGGTCTGGAGGCACAAAAAGAAAAAGAAAACTGTGTGAGAAAGGCTGCCACCATCATTTGTGGCGCTGTATCAGTGCCAAAATTAAGACTATTTCTACTTCCTTGTAGCAGGACGCTAAATTTATTCCAAAGCAAGCTTTTGATCTGATTAATGATAGGCCATCACCGCAAACTGAGCAAACGGTGCTGGCAAATGAGAAGGAGACTACTTGCTAGCATTAGCATTGGAGAGGCTAGTGACTACCACGCCTAGGCTTATCACCTACTGCATGGCCTTGTTTCTCTGCTGCCATTAGCACGGATAGGCTAGCGTTAGACTTGAATAGCCTAACATTAGCCTTGGCTGTATTGGCATTAGACTTCGATAGCCAAGCATTAGCCTAGGATAGGCTGCCGCTAGACCAAGATAGCTTAGTGTTAGCCTTGGATAGACTGGCATTATCCTTGGTTAGGCTGGCATTAGACTTGGATAGCCTAGCATTAGCCTTGGATATATTGGCATTAGCCTTGGATAGGCTGCCGTTAGCCTTGGATATATTGAGAGTAGCCTTGGGTAGCCTAGCGTTAGCCTTAGATAGGCTGGTGTTAGACTTAGATATACAAGCTTTGAATGGACTGGCGTTAAACTTGGATAGCCCAGCTTTAGCCTTCGACAGCCTTGTGATAGCCTTAGATAGGCTGGCGATAGCCGAGGATAGGCTGCCATTAGACTTAGATAGCCTAGCGTTAGCCTTGGATATATTGGCTATATATAGGCTAACAACTAGCATGCCTCAGCTGGTCACCTGCGATCTGTACTTTTTACTTTAAAAGAAAACTATCAAGAAAACTGGCTGGCAGACAATATCTGTGACACGCGAGTTGCCTTGATGTGTTCTTTTGACAGCCTTGACTGCTATGCCATGTGACATTAAGCAAAAATATTCTAAAAGCAGAATGTTTTGGAAGAGTTGCATCTCGTAACATCTGGTGTAAAACTAACAGCTACAGTCTGGTGGTGGTGGAGTGATGCTCTGGGCTGCTTCATGACCTGGATGACTTGCTGTTCTGGCTGTTTTTGGACTTTTCCCACAGCACTCACACTTGTTTGGTTCCTCTTCTGCTTGCTCCTCCGTAGGAGTGCCCCTCCAGAGACTGATGCACAGATCCTGCTGCTCCTCTTTAACGCCTGGAGGTTCTGGTTCCTGCTGGTTCAGACCAGTGTCCTCCTGGGTTAGAACCTTCTCCTCTTTACTGACACGGTGCTGTTGGACGTCTGAACGGACAAAAAAGAAGTTTCTTACCAGTCAGTGTAAATATTATCCGCAGGTCATGAATGATGGAACCAGAGTTTCAGAACCAAACAGCAGCCTTTATCCAAACCTGGTTTCTTTCCGTTCTCCTTCTAAGCAGTCGGACTTTTCTGTAATCGGGGGTTTTCCAGGATTCCTGAAGGTCTTTAAGGGTTTCTCTTCGGTTCAGTTTCTGTTTCAGCCACTGACCTTTGAACCCTTCAGTCATTATAAGGTTTTCTGAACTCAAAGGATGAACTGGTGGTGTTTCAAGAACTGAACCCTTCAGTTCCTCCCTCCCTTCCTTCCTTCTGTAGTGGAGAATCTGTTATTAAACCGTGAGACAGAATCTGAAACGGCCAGAGAAAGAACAAGCTTGTCTTTGTGTTTTAGTCTGAAGGCGGAAGCGTTCGAGGTCGGAGGCATCAGCCCACAGCATATTCCAAGCAAATGTTTCACGTTTTCTCAAAAGTGAAATCAGAACCCTCTGTTGAAACACTCAACATAATTATTTACTTAGAGAAGGATGACAAGAGGTTGAATATCAATTTTTACACACTTATTTTTGTCCTTCCTTCCTTGTCCTCCCTCCCTCCCTCCAACTTCCTTCCTGTTGTTTTCTTGTCCTTCCTTGTGTCCTTCTTCCCTCTCTCCCCCCTTCTTTCCTTCCTTCTTCTTGTCCTCCCTTCCTTGTGACCTTCTTCCATCCCTCTACCTTCCTTCCTTCTTCTTCTTTTCCTTCCTTGTGTCCTCCTAAAACAAACCCCAGCTGTAACCAAGTTGAGTTTTTCCCTCCACTGAATTTTCTCAGTGGATCAGTCATCTAAAGTCATCACAGCAGCAGCAGCAGGTCCATCATCTCAGAGATTTCTGGGAGTAATCAGGCTTTAAACATGGATGGGTGGTCCTGAATAAAGAATGTAAACAGAACTCTGGGAACTTCTCGCGAGATCCGAGGGTGTCTCCGTGAGTGAACGCATGGCTGACCCGCCTGACGAGCAGCAACTCTCCACCACAGGACGTCTCTCAACAGAAACTGACGGTAAAATGTTTCTGCTGGGTTGGAGGAAAGCCTCCATGTTGCTTCTGACAGAAACTCCCAGCAGTAGCTCCTGCGTTACCTGCCTCATGCCTGTTCTGCTCCACAGAACAGGCATGTGTACACACACACACACACACATATATATATATATGCGGCTAACATAGTTTCTAAGATGGTTATACTGAGAGAGGATGTCCCTTATAACCAGTGTTATTCGCTTTATTCATAGAGACCCTGGTTAAAGCAATTAGAAAGCATCCAGGCCTCTTGGCGATACAACTGGAAAACAGGGTATCCCTGTATGCTGATGATATGATCCTCTTCTTTAACGTCTTCCTAATTTAATAAATTTAACAAATCAGGCTGGATTATCTGGACAGTTCGCAGGTTTTAATGTAAAAAAATGGAATGAAACTCCAGTCGGTTCAGTTTATTCATGCAACACTCGCCCAACAAATGACACCTCAGGACACATTAGGACAAACAGACCCCATTTATATAAAAAGACATACAGTCAGTTCAATCCAACCATGCAGCCAGATTTAAATCCAAAAACACACATTTCAGTTGGGTCGGAGTTGGAATATGAACATCTTTAGTTTATTATGTGGTTAAAACGTTTTCAATACAAGGAGCCCAGCTGAATGCCTCGAGACGTTGGCTTTGCAGCAATCCCTCGAACGACGAGTCCTGAAATGAGAAGCTGTTCTACTGATGTCATGATTACAGTGAATAAAAACAGCCGTTCCAGCAACAGACGGTCAATTACCCAATGAAGACAAACCTCTGGACCAATGGTGACTACTTCCTGGGTGGAAAATTATGATTTATGTTTTGTGGAAACAACAAGCACAAACTCAGAGCATCGTACCAGCATTGTGAAAGGGAGGGACTTCAGATCCCAGCTGGCATAACTGGTCTCCTCTGCTGAGTTTTGTTGCTCAACAGGAACTCGGTGGAAATCCCGTCTGGCTGGACCGGCATTGATCAGACATCAGTAAAGGAAGCGTGAGCCCCTTCCTCAGCATCCCGCTGACGTTTGGTAGAAAGTGCTCCGACCTGTTGGGGACGCGGTCTCTCCACACTAACACGGCTCCTCGCGTGTGTGAAGTCATTCATTACACAATAAAAACACGGGAAACTGAACGTGGCTGCGACGTCGTCATGGTAACTCGGGAATCTGTTCGACGGTTAGCGAAGAAGAGCCGCCAGGGAGAGCAGCAGGGTGCTGATGATCAGTGATCGGTCAGTTACTGATCGGCAGCTGCTGTTGTCGTTCGCAGAGCGGACGCTGGGAGCCTGCGGGACGATAAAACAGATCTGAGGTCATCATCGGCAGATAAACGCAGTGAGGCGAGCAGCAGCGCCCCCTCTCTGTGAGAACAGACGCAGAGCTGCAGGAGCGCCGACTCTACGACAGTTTGTATTTTCTTCTAACAGATGGACACTGGTCATATTTCACTCTTTTCAACTTCAAATATAAAATGATCGATTTAAAAATACATGAAACCATCTAAGAAATACTTCCTGTGTTCATCTAGTTTTACTTTTGTTTTTTAAACTGAACAATAACAAAAAAATAATCTCAATTCATGTCTTTTTTGTTACCAGAGGGTTTAAATATATGAATCACTGGAAGTTTGGTGCCAGTTCCAGCTTTGACCAGCAGGTGTCACCTTTGTTCTCTCCCAGCCACAGTCTTTACACGATGTAGATGTTTCTGTGCTACACTGAACCAGATTTAGATGACTCTGGGAGATGACTACCAGAAAATACCAGAGGTTTTTAGGCTGTTAAGGAATATATAAATATTATAGAGTTCCCGTTTCTCTTTATACTTCATTATTCTACTATCTTACAGTTGCTTCCGCACACTTTTCGCTGTGTATCTACTTCTGCATACTACTGCATGTGCTATTTTAACCATTCAAATATTAAAATGTTCAGCTAATTCAGCTCTTTCCTACTATATAATATGATATTTCTATCTATTATAGTTTTTGAAATATTCAGCTTCTTGTAAAATATTTGCTTTCATTGAAATGAATGGAATATCACGGAAATTCCAGAAAAACTTTGTGTTATTTGACAGCTAACTACTTCCACATGCTTTCAGCTAGAAACTCCATTCAACTTTTAAATGGGTCACAAGGCTTTAGGCTGTCTTTGAGTAAATCAGCTTTTTGCTATCTGTTATGGTTTTTCTAAAATTGCCATTTCGGTTTTATGCAAATTTTTCAGGTTTCCAGTTTTTCAGTGGAATCCAGCTGCCTGAGTGCGCGCTCTAGCAAATGACGTTTTTTCAAGTTTGAGTGATTTTTCACAAACAAAATGCTGCTGTTCGTACAAATCACACCCTACAGAAATAATTTTGGCATTAAAGCGTAGCCACAGGCATCTGCTTTGAGGAAATATGAGCGTAATTGCCGTAGGTTTTATGGTTTTTTTTTTTTTTTACAGTACTCTCTGAGAGCCTCCTATGTCTCCTCCATATTGAATATTTTCAGCTCTGTCTCAGTTGACAGTGTATCTTTTTTAATGTCTTCAAATACTTCAGCAAATTTCAATAAGAATATTCAGCTTTCAGCATTCACACTGCATTTTTTGCAGGAAATGCAAATTTCCCCAGTTTGACATTAAAAATGACAAATCAGGTGAAAACAGTTGTTGCTCACCTCGGTTGAGGCGATTAGGCCGTAGTTGCTGGACACTAGGAAGACACAGAGAGGACCAGATTGTTCTGTCAGTACCAGAGATATTAATAAAACTGCTGCTACCGGCACTGATACTGGAGCTGTGTTGTTACCGAAGTAATAATCGAAGGTGGCGTTGTAGTCGTACTCGTAGTCGGGCGTCGGCGTTACGGTTGACTCGTCGAATGTGGCCGTCTGCTGTTGATCATCTTCTTCTTCACCGTTTTCACTTCTTACATTTCCTGTCAGGGAAAAAAAGAGTTTTTAAATGTCCCAATCTTTTAATAACATTTTTATTAAACACCGTAATTTCTGTTGTTGTTATATATTTACATGTTTTCTGTTGCTTACTGGGACCGCCTGATGTTTGCGTGAACTTCAGATCCTCCCGAGAGATAAGGTCTTAAGGGTCGTTTCAAACTTCCCTGCAGTTCACGGCCATAGCTGAGGGTCACGGACAGCCTGACCTTCCCTTCCCTGTCGGCCTCTGTAACAGCGCCTCACTGGGTTTACCCGCCTTAAAGGACACCCAAATATCCCTGAAATCCCTCCCTTTGATGGAACAGCTCCTTCCTAACCTCAAACTGCTGACTCCTCGTTTTTTGGAAATTAGAAAAGACACAGATTTAAAAATATGATGCTCTGGCCGGAGGATTAGAAATGTCTAATGTTTATAGTTTCATTTAATTCAGTTTATTTCTACAGTTCACAACCAACGCCGTCTCGAGGCTCTTTACAAGAAAAACAACCAGTTCAGTCATCCATACCTTCCAGTTGATCCTCATTATCAAATTGTACGTTAAGCTCAATTAATTACACAAAATAGTTCAAAAGGTTTCTAAGGAAACCCAGCAGAGCATCTCCAGGTGAGTCCACCTGGACTCTGGATCCGGAAGCTTCCCATCCTTGACTTAGATCAGGGGTGTCCACGTCTTTTCTGTTTTGTGTTCTTGCTGTCTTAACAGAAAGGCATCCAGTTTTCCAGTTCTTTTGGGCTCGACTGATCACATTTATTTGCTGTTATAAGAACAGGATTTGGGTCACTTTCTTTCAAAGCGCTTGCCATATTTAGCCCAGTTTAATAAATTAAATAAAAGCCGATCTGGGTGCAGCAAAGTGGACTTTTCAGGAAAAGTCTGGATAAACGTGGTTATAAAAAGACTCGTGCTGTGTG
Source organism: Anableps anableps (assembly GCA_014839685.1). NCBI lineage: Eukaryota > Metazoa > Chordata > Actinopteri > Cyprinodontiformes > Anablepidae > Anableps > Anableps anableps. The sequence continues at coordinate 1,298,577 of CM026072.1, read as the reverse complement.
TCGTATTTAACATTAACCAGCTGCTGATGCCACCAGGTAACCTAATCCTCTAAAATCACATCCATGGAAAGCTCAGTAGAGGTTCTGTCTGGTCTGTCAGTTTAACAGTTTATGACTTAATCCGAGAGCAGCCGTTAAAACATGCTGCGGATCCATTCCAGCCTCGTGACGCAAGGTGTGGCAACAAGGTTTATATGGGTACCAGCATGTTGTCATAAAGCATAAAGTTGTCATACTCTTAAAAACAAACATTACTCAGAGATGCCAGTGATTATCACGTCCCATTAAGCAGAAAATTTATCCAAATAACATTTTAGAGGAAAAGAGAGTGAAAGACAAGGAAATCTGGACACCAAGAGGAAAAAATAAAAAAAAATGATGTTTTGAGAAGTCGGACAGAGTTGGAGGTCTCTGGGAAGGACAAAACCTGTTCAGACAATGAGGAAACTGTGACAGACAAACAGGAGGCCTTAAAACCAGGAGGATCTGACAAGGAGTGGAGGAAAACCGACGGGCTTACAATGCCGGGGAGGGTGATTACTAGCATGGACCTCAGTCCAGTCAACAGAATGTGCTGCAGCTGATTTGGGAGCTGATGAGGAAGAAATGATGAACACAGACGTTAGAACTACAACCAGAATCAGAACCCAAAAACACTTCAAGAACACACCACCAATCCAGTAATCTAAAAAGTTAACGTAAATGTGGAACGAAACCGTTTCCTTAAACATGGACCGATAATAACGTAAAAAGACTGGAAGGAATTTAATCAATATTTCTCCCTCTGCAGATCATGAAACTAGTTTCATCATTCACCATCAGCTGACAGAACCTGTGTTTCTGCAGAGGAGCAGCTGCAGGCTGGGTGAAGGAACAGACGTTTTGACTCAGAGGTTCCTCTTTCTGGGAAGACTTGCATTTATTTTAGACACCAGAGTGAGCTTCAGCAATCTTCTTTCCTGAAGCTGTTTTTTTACATTTAGAAGGAAAGCAGAGCTGTGTCGAGGCTTGTTTGCAGTCAGAGGCGCAGGGAGACTAAACAGAAGGTTTCAGAAACTCTGTGTCAGCAGTTTATCTTCCTCAAACTTAAAGGATCGGTCTGCTCATCCTGTTTTGTGGGCCTTTAGTCAATAAACCCCATGAAAGAGCTGACGTAATATGAACCGATCTCAGAGCAGGAAAATTAAACTATATCTAGGCAGCGAACCTGGATTTAAAGAAAAATACCAAATCCCCTGATGGTTAACACGAAGTCTTTATCAGGAATCAAGAAGCTCGACTCAGATTCAATCAGAAATAGTTAAAATAGTTCCTGAGAAAAACACGGAAGCTTCACATGACTGGACTGTTGCGACACGGTGATTCTCTTTTTTCAGACATGCTGTAGCAGCTTAGCTTTAGTCTTTTTCTAGCTGTCCTGTCAAGACCTGTAACCTGCGAGCTGATGCCTGTAGAGTCTGAGCTGGAGCTCTTCGGTTCCTGGTCATTTCTCGAAGCTTCACGATCGGACTTTGGGCTGAATCTGCAGGGATGTCTGAGCCGTTTTCCTCTCTGGAGAACGACGGACTTCAGGTGGTTTGAAGATGACCGGTGGTGGGCACGACTCCGCTGACAGTGGAGCTAACTGTTCATTTAGCGGTTTAGCTAACTTTGAAAACATTTTGCGCACTTAGCTTAAATTCTAAATTACTTGGCTATTTTGTAAATGTTCGGTTGAATAAAGTTCATCATCTGTGTTAAAGTTTTGGTTATCAACCGTTTGGAATCCTTCAAGTAGTTAGACGTTTATATTCACGCTCTCATTTCGAAAAAGGTGAAAACTGTTTACGCCGCAGTTCCGTTTCCTCTGCTCATGTTCTCCCCCCCGCGATACAGATGACGTTTATGCATCGCTGTAGTTCCACAGTAAACATTTTAAAATCTACTGATGTCCTGCGCGCTTTCTGGCCAAAGCCCTACCGTGGTCAATTAGGCAAAGTCAGCAACAGAGTTAGCAAAACTCAAATGCTATAAAAATGAAACCATGAGCGAAAGATCTGTTCCAAAGAATCACTTCCTGAAGCGCAAACCGTGCAGGAAGGTGAGCAATGACTAACTTAACCCTGTTGAGGTTGATACACTGTCATATCACGTTTTGTCATTGAGACATGCTGGGTAGCAACATAATCGAATTAATAGCTGTAGCTTTAGCTTCAGTCAAATACTGTGTTGTTATAGTGCTTTAGCATTAGTGAAAGTAATATTTATGACTAGTGCTTTACGGTTAGCACAGCTAGATTCATTTCTGGAGAATGATGGACTTTAGCTGGTTTGAAAATGACCAGTGGTGGGCACACGTCTGCTAATGCGCTAACAGCAGAGCTAATTTTTCATTTAGCATTTCAGCACTTTTGCTAAATCTGAAAATGCTCAGCGCCCTTAGCTTCCTCTAAATTAATTTTTACAGATAAAATCTAAAGCGCTAATTTATTTGGCTACTTTGTAAACTTTCAGGACCGATGTCCCGCGTGCTTTCTGACCGAACCCCTACTGTGGTCAATTAGGCAAAATCAGGAACGTACGGAAGCACATTGCTGTCACGAAGGAAAATATAACGCTGTAACGTGATAATTATATTGTATAAATGTGATAATTTCTTCCAAATTGTGGTGGTAGTGAACTTTTAGGCTGCACTGACGAGACTCAACTGGAGGGAGAAGTTGGCGTACCAGCTTAATTTGAGATGCATGCAAGGATAAATGTGCTAGACAATGGATGGATGGATGGATGGATAGCCCTTCGTTGCTATTCCTACGGAAACCACGTTGTAGGACATCAGGTCCAGGATTTACTTAAACGGGCTGCATCAGCCGCCTCTTTTGCCTTCGTTCCGCACAGCAGGGGTCAATAAGTTTTTCCTTCAGTGCAGTCCCATTCTGTTTAGGATCCTTGTCAGAGGGCGCGCACTAAATGATTTCATGCACAATGCGCAGCAGCAGCAGCATTTCTCCATTTCTTAGACCAAACTTGAAGTACAACTTGACCAGCTCTTGTTAGCCATTGTACGAGCCCTCGTTATGCACGCACTAAAAGCATACTACCACCACCTTCTGGATGAAATGATCATGTTTATACAATATTCTTATCACGTTTGTACAACATAATTATCACATTATAACACGATTGTGTTAAAAAATGTATTTTCCTCCGCTTCCGTAGCAACAGAGCTAGCAAAACTCAACATCTATAAAAGTTAAGTTTATTTGTAGAGCACATTTCAGCAGCAAGGCAGCTCAAAGTGCTTCACATCATAAAAACGTCAATCAAGTATGCAGCAAATCATCAAAGTTATCTCGCAAATAACCATGAAAATCATTGGGGAAATATCAATGCATCAAAATCAGAGGGGATCATCAAGCAAATATAGTTCAAAAACATTGATCAATGATTCATTTACTTTATTTAACTGACTTACACTCAAACTTCCACCCTTTGGAGAACCGAGCTGATCTCACCTGGGTTTGTTTGCAGATTTATGGTCCAGACTGCTGACCAAAGGCAGCTCTGAACAGCTGGGTTTTCAGCCTTGATTTAAAGGAACTCAGTGTTTCGGCTCTTTTGCAGTTTTCTGGGAGTTTGTTCCAGATTTGTGGTGCATAGAAGCTGAAAGCTGCGTCTCCATGTTTGGTTCTGGTTCTGGGGGTGCGGAGCAGAACAGAACCAGGAGACCTGAGTGGTCTGGAAGGCTGATACAGCGACAACAGGTCTTTAATGTATTTTGGTGCGAAGCCGTTCAGTGATTTATAAACTAGCAGAAGTATTTTAAAGTCTATTCTAAAACTGAAACTGAGTCCAAGGTCTGTTCCAAACCATCACTTCCAGAAGCGCAAACTGGGTGTGGAAACAAATCTGACCGTGTTGAAGGTGATATCCTATGTTGCAACACATGTTGTGTAGCTATTAGCTTGCTAAATGTAGCGCTTTAGCGGTGCCTGCCACTGAAGATGACCACTGCTTGGCGTTGCGTAAGCACACATCAAGCGTCAGAGCAGCAAACTGACTAAACTCTTGTTTCTACAGCAGTGCTCACACTGACAATGATCAGTTAACTGATGGGTTTCCCTCTTAATTCAGAGGAAATATGAACAAATGATTATGTTTTTCACAGACCGGTTCTACATTTCGGTTTCGTTTTTGTTAAATGAGACAGAACTCCTGCTTATTGTCCAATCTGCGACACAAATGGAATAAACCCTCAGTTTCTGTCTGGACCAATAACAAGTTTAATGACAGAGGAAATAATGTCTGCAGGTGTTTCTTTACTGACCCGAAGGGAAAATAAGTGTTCACAGCTGAAGGGGAAAAGGTTCTGTCTGAAAGACGGTGGCTGTTGCGCTCCAAGGTGCTCCGGGCGAAACGGACTGAGGCTTTTATCGCCACAGGAGCGTTTTCCTGCCGACAGACAGAATATGAGCAGTCTTACCTTTTCTCACCATCTAAAGCAGAAATCCGCAGCAATATATCTTGTTTCAGTCATCAGTCTGTGGTGAGAGAGATGCTTCTGAGAACCTACAGGATTTTATCGGTTGTGTTTGCTTTTTGCAACAGTGACTGGAATGTTGCACGGTTTTCTCTCGGACAGATTCAAACATGAAAAGAAAAACATGCCTGCTCTGTCCAAGTCTCCCCCTCTGACTGTGACTGTCGTGGCCTCGATAATGAAGACCCGCTGGCCGTGATCCTGCTGAGCGCGGAGGAATCGATCTGAATCCATGAACATGATCACTCATGCTTCAGGACTTCATCTCCCTGTTTGCTGGTGGTTTAACAGTGAAAAAGCAGAGCAGCCTTTTCTGCTGTCTAATCACATCCTGAGGGTTAGGTTTCACAACTAAACAAAGAAACTCTGATTTAGGGGCACAGAAAGAGAGATCTTCTGTTAACGCCTCATATTTTCGTCATTAATCACTCCTTTATCTGAAAACAATAAATCATAGCAGACAAGAGATCTAGATTAGAACTTTAACATCTGGAAGAATACGGGCTAGCTAACAGTTAGCTCAAAGCTAAGCATAAGTAGAGACACTTTATTAAAGTGCGCTTAGCTTCAGTGTTTGATTAGGAAATATTTAAATCTGGGCAGGTAATATGCAGCGCTCATCATTTCAATCTGTATATTTAGCTAAAAGATAAGACCTGAAGAAAGGTTAGTAAACTGCTCCTGGTCTCCATTTTTCATGCTAGGTTTTGGGGACATTTCTCTGCTTTAATGTGAAAAGAGCTTTAGCAGATTAGCATCAATCAGAGCTGCAGATTTTTCTGCTACAACCAATAAAACAATGATAAACTAAGCTAAACTAACCTAAGCTACGCCAAGCTAAGCTAAACTAAACTATGCTAAACTAAGCTAAACTAACCTAAGCCACGCTAAGCGATGCTAAGCTAAGCTAAACTATGCTAAACTAAGCTAAGCGAAGCTAATTTAATAAGCGTCATCTCTCTGCATTAATTTCCATTCTGAGTTGAACTTTTAGATATTTTTATTTAATAAACACCCAGAGTTGCATATTTACATATTTTAGCCGTAAAACAGACAATTTTTTCACCTCCGCTGTAGAAAAATAGTAAAATCTAGAATAAAAAAATAAAAACTTCTTGTCAAATTCTTAAAACCACATTTGGGATTTCTTTAAAGGAAATTTAACAATGTCAGCTTTCAGTCCTTTATGAATTCACACCTTTAATCCCTGATATTGAATCTGATTCATGTAAAATAACGCCAGTTAGCTGGATTATACCTTTCTGCATCCTTTAGTTCAAACCGTAGTTTGTGGAGAAGCAGAAGCAGCTCATTGTTGAAAGGTATCAGTCAGGACAAGAGCATAGAAACGTCCACAGCTTCATTTAGGACGTTTTTCAGTTGAACCGCACAGAACAACTGTCACAATAAAAGCAGAAAAAAAGCTTTTTTAATTATTTATGGGTTCGTTTTATGTGCATCATAGAAAGCCCCTGTAAATGTACGTCCTGTTTGCCTCTTCAGCCAGATACGAGCCTAAAATCGCTAAAAGTTTTTTGTCAAAACAGAAGCGAGGAAAAACTGCAGCCCCTTTAAGGGGGGTGTGCAGCTCTGGAACCGACACCCTGAAAGCCCGGAAACACCAGAACCAGCAACAGTAACTTCCGAACCGAAGCTGTTTTTATGACCAAACACAGCAAAGAAAAGATGAAGCAAGAACCCTTCAGAGAAATGGGTTCGTCAGAGGACGAGCTCGGGTTGAGGGAGTCGTTCTTCCCCTTTGTTCCCGCTGCGTTTCTTGCTGATTACTCAACCGAAGTGATGTCTTTAAACCTGGAAACCTGGAGCTCCAACGCTCTGGACTCACTTCACTTCACTATCTGCTGGAAACAACCTTTCTGGCTCACACCAAGCAAACTCCTCCACGTCTCACTGACAGGCTTTTCACAGATTTTCACAGCCGCCTGCTTTCAGTCATTTCTTCACTCGGTTTGTTTCTGGGTTCACTTGCTCGGTGGTTTCCTGCAGATTCCCACAGTCCCACAGACTGCGGAGATAATTAATGCTCCGATGGGTTCCTTCAGGGTTCTTGTGAAAACTTGTTCTGCAAGTCGTGCAGATGAATGTCTTAGAAGCCAAACTTTGCAACGTTGTCTGGATGAAGAAAGTGGAATCTCAGGAAAACAGAGGAACTTCAAAAAAGTTCGTTTGTTCCAGTGTTTTGCTTCAAAAATGAAGCTGATACATAGATTTCATACACAGACGGAACATATCTCATTAGAGTCAGACATTTTTAGACACTGGATTTATAAATTGAATTTTTATGCTGTTAAATTGTGAATATGAATTTTTATTTTACTTTTAAATTTGCCTGCAAATGTGGAGACCTTCTGGTGACCCGAAACGGTTCATTTCTGAGGGTTCTGGTTCTGGTTTCTGAGGTCTGAGCTCAGCAGCTGAAACACAAAGGTCCCAGTGCTCTCTGCAGAACCTGCAGGTCCAGTTTCTCCAGAACCATCCAGAGGTGAAGTCCACTGAGAGAGTGGGCGTGTCTCTCTGCTCTCTGATTGGACGGAAAACAGGAAGTCCTCTGGCAGAAGCAGCTTCAGCTTCAGCCAGTTAAATTTTTAGCTAGCAAGCAAATACTCAAGCTAGTTTCAAACCAAACATTTAGTTTGGAGTTATTTAGTTAAGAGCTAAACTACGGAAGCTGAGAGCGGACAAGTTACGCAACAAACAACAAACTTTGTTTTCTGGCGATCACGAGACGACTGGTGCGCGAGTTAATCCTGATTCTGTCATCCAAATGCCACAGCAGCGGGGGAGGATAATGACACCACGCCGATGGTCGTACGATTAAACATCGGGAAATTAACTCGTTATCTTGACAAAACGGGAAAATAAACATGCGAGTACGACCGCTCTCGGCTTCCGTACTAAATAAATAGCTCACTAAATAAATATTTAGCTTGGAGCTATTATTTAGCCTCAAACTAAATATTTAGTTAGCAAGCTGGATATTTTCTTTGAAGCTATTGGTTAACTAAATATTTAGTTTAGAGCTAATTATTTAGCTTGCAAACTAAATATTTAGATTGGAGATAAATTTTTAGCCTCAAACAAAATATTTTGTTAGCAAGCTGCATATTTACTTTGAAGCTAAATATTTAGTCCAACTAAATATTTAGTTTGGAGCTATTTAGGTTAGAGCTAATTATTTAGCTTGCAAACTAAATATTTAGATTGGAGATAAATTTTTAGCCTCAAACAAAATATTTTGTTAGCAAGCTGCATATTTACTTTGAAGCTAAATATTTAGTCCAACTAAATATTTAGTTTGGAGCTATTTAGGTTAGAGCTAATTATTTAGCTTGCAAACTAAATGTTTAGAGCTAAATATTTATCCTCAAATTAAATATTTTGTTTGAATCTATTTAGTTAAGAACAAAATATTGAGTTTGCTAACTAAATATTCAATTTGAAGCTAAATATTTAGCTCCAAACTAAATATTTAGTTTGGCGCTATTTAGGTTAGAGCTAATTATTTAGCTTGCAAACTAAATGTTTAGTTTAGAGCTAAATATTTATCCTCAATAAATATTTTGTTTGAACCTATTTAGTTAAGAGCAAAATATCTAGTTTGTTAACAAAACATTTAGCTTGCTAACTAAATATTCTATTTGAAGCTAAATATTTAGCTTCAAACTACATATTTAGTTTGGAGCTATTTAGTTTAGAGCTGAATATTTAGCTTGCAAACTAAATATTTAGTTTGAAGATAATTTTTTTGCTTGCTTGCTAAATATTTGAGCGAAATATTAACCTAATATTTAGACTGAAGGTAAATGTTTTGTTTGTAAACTAAATAGTTAGCTCCCAGCTAAATATGTCGCTTGCTAACTGAATATTTAGTTTGAATCTGCGACATTTATAAATGAAGGAATAACGTGGTGAAATTACAACTTTGGAGAAAGCAGGAGGAGGCTCGGTTCTCCCCGCAGCTTTCAGCGTGAGCTCGGGCAATCTCAGCCTCCCTCTCCCGCCTCTCGCTGCGGATCAGCGCTCAGCCGCAGGATCAACGCTTCAAACAAAAGTGGCTTTCACTGTGACGGATGAGCTCCGCGCCGCAGCGTTCAGGTCTCTACAGGTCCGAGTGCCTCGGCATGCAGCCCCGTTCAGCAGCGAAGCCTCGCAGCTCGTTTGGGAACAGTCGAAGCCAGGCTTTGGAGTGGTGCGGGACGCTGCATGGTCAGCAAAAATCAAACTTTCACGGGAAAACTGACATAAAACCAGGGAGGTTGAATGAAACGCATCAATCATGAGACAAAGCTGCGATTTTCTGTTTCATTTCAGTCACAAAAACTTGTTGAAACAAGAAGAGCGTTAAGATTTCCTGACAGAGAAGCAGCAGCGCGTCTCTTTAATTTCACTGATTTATCTTCACGCCGCAAAAACACTAAATCCCACCAAGCATTTCTGGTCCAGAGCAAACATCTGGAAGACACTTGAAATAAGACCGAGATCACGAACAAGCAGCGTTTCAGCAGCTGCAGGAGCCGCTTTGGTCAATGATTCCTTCATGTTGATGAAAACGGACATTTTTCCCGCATTATAAGTTAAAACGTCTCGCTCCACTGGCAGATTATTTCACTCATAACTAGAACTTCTCACCAATATTAAGGATTTACTTATTGAAACCAGCTCCTACCGCTGCTGAAAAGTTACTGTAGGTTAGTTTTGGCTGATTTCAAGCGTATTTTACATGTTTGCTCCGGGATCGAGAGCAGAAGCACTTGGCAGGATTTGGTGTTTTTGCAGCGCAACGATAAGTTAATAAAAAATATTCTGGGGTGCAATTACTTTAGGACACACTCGGCCCGACTGACGGGTGCCAAAACATGACGGTGTAAATCTTTCCCAGGCTGCGCAGAGTGGAAGCCCGGCGCGGAGCGCTTCCCGGCCGGAGGTCACTCACCGTGGCAGCACCACAGGATCAGGGCGACCCAGAGCGGCAGCGGGACGTTCATCCTGGCGGAGAGCAGGCGCGGACTGAGGCGCGGGCAGCGCGGTGCGGGGAGGAGGCGTGTCCCAGACTGAGCCGGAGCCGTCCTCTCAGCCGCGCACCGAACCCTGGGGAGCTCCCGGAACGTCTCCAGTCCTGGACGCGCTGGGCGGCACAGCGGTGAACCAGTAGGAGGCAGCTCGGACCAGCAGTGAGCGTCCGGAGGACGCACCGGTGGGCACACGACTGGGCTCAGCTCAGGGCGCCGGACCGGACTGGCTGGGAGTCTTCCGACCAGCAGGGGGCGCGCTGGTCCGGGCAGCCTTTACAGGGAGGAGACGCCACACCACTGATCCCAGTATCCCAGTACACACGGGTCACATGATTCCATCCGTCCGTTTACCAGTCCGTCCATCCATCCATCCATCCATCCATCCATTTACCAGTCCATCCATTTACCAGTCCATCCATCCATCCGTCCATCCATCCATCCATCCATTTACCAGTCCATCCATCCGTCCATCCATCCATCCATCCATCCATTTACCAGTCCATCCATTTACCAGTCCATCCATTTACCAGTCCATCCATCCATCCATCCATCCATCCATCCATCCATTTACCAGTCCATCCATCCGTCCATCCATCCATCCATCCATCCATCCATCCATCCATCCTTCCATCCATCCATCCATCCAGCCATCCAGCCATTTACCAGTCCGTCCATCCATCCATCCACCAGTCTGTCCTTCCTTCCATCCATCCATCCATCCATTTACCAGTCCGTCCATCAATCCATCCATCCATCCATCCACCAGTCCATCCATCCATCCATCCATCCATCTGTCCATCCATCCATCTGTCCATCCGTCCATCCATCCATTTACCAGTCCATCCATCCATCCATCCATCCATCCATCCATTCATCAGTCCGTTCATCCATCCATCCATCCATTCACCAGTCTTTTCATCCATCCATCCATCCATCCATCCATCCATCCATCCATCTATCCATCCACCAGTCCGTTCATCCATCCATCCATCCATCCGTCATCCATCCGTCCGTCAGCAGGTAACACAGGACAGATAATGGTGCTCACACTCATCCCAAAGGTTAGTAACCATTTATCCTGTCACGTTTTTCGACTGTGGGAGGAAGCTGGAGTACCTGGAGAGAACCCAGATGTGTACATGGAGAACATGCAACCTTCTCACAGAAAGCTCCTGTCTGGGATCTGAACCCACAACCCTCCCTCACAGCACCAGTGCTGGGGGGAAACAGGCAGACTGACTGTTCTCTGGTCTGGTGGACTGAAGCAAGAAATGTTGGTTCGTCAGATGGAGGCTCAGCTGCTGCTCTCATCTGAATGTCTGCAATAAATTTCACTTCATTTAAAGTTATTTCACTCAGAAAACACGCACACTTACTTTCTGTGGTTCAAACCCGCTACAACAAGTGGAATGTGAGAGAAAAACCAGTGCGTTCGACTGGAGGAGGCTGTGGGGCTCTGGTGTTGGGACACGTCTCTGCTGTGGGGGGCTGAGAAGGTCTCACGGCGCAGAGTCAGAGCGAAACTTGTTCTCGACAGACTCTGACGCGCAAACCCGAGCTGCCGAGTCGGATCAGCAGAATCTTCTGGATGAGTCAGTGGGAGAAGCAGGAAGCCTGGCGGTGACTCCTCACAGCTTCTCACAGCCTGAGCCAGAGCAGACGGACCCATGGGGAGCCAGGACATAACCGCCTCCTTCCCACCGACCAGAACCACACCGTGGACCAGCAGACCCAGCAGAACCACAGGACCCAGACCGCAGGGGAAGTGGATGGACGAAGAGCTCAGGTTGTAAGAAGATGCTGGAAAACCCGGAGCTTCCTCCCCTGCTCAGCCTGAAGCATCTTCAGGACCTCCGAGTTATGGGATGCTGGTTCTGACGCCACAGTCCAAACCCGACAGCACACGAGAAAAAACCGGGGTTCATTTTCCAAATAAATATTTTTATCACACATTCATTCATTTATAAATGTCTCAGTTTCAAGCTCAACATTTAGATTTAAATATTAGCTAGCGAGCTAAATATGTGCTTTGAAGCTAAATATTTAGTTAGTGTGCTAAATGTTTAGTTTTTAGGTTAAATATTTAGTTCACAAACAGATATTTAGCTTCAAACTAAATACTTAATTTAACTAAATATTTACCTTTAAACTAAATATTTAGCTTACTAACCAAATATTTTAGGTCCAAACTACATATTTAGCTTTCTAACTAAATATGTTGTTTGCAAGCTAAATATTTAGCTTTTAGCTTTAAACTAAATATTTAGTTTTCTAACTAAATGTTTATCTCTGAGCTAAATATTTAGTTAGCAAGCTAAATATTGATATTAAAGGTAAATATTTAGTGTTTGAAAGCTAAACATTAAACTTCAAACTAAACATTAAGCTCACTAACTAAATTTAGATCCACAGAAGATATTTAGTTAACAAAATAAATATTTAGATGCAAACTCAATATTTGACGCACTAACTAAATATTTAGTTCAGAGCTAAACAAATTAAATATTAGCGAATTAAATATTTTAAGCTAACTAGTTTAGACACTAAATATTTAGCTTCAAACTAAATATTTAATTTGTTAACTAAATGTTTAACTCTGAGCACAATATTTACTTAGCAAGCAAAAAATATATTTTAAAGCTAAATATTTAGTTTTTAGCCTAAATGTTTATTTCACAAACTACTTAGCTTCTTGACTAAATGTTTAGGTTGCAAGCTATATATTTAGTGAGCAAGCTAAATCTTAGTGTTCAGGCTAAATGTTCAGTTTACAAACTAAATATTTAGCTTAGAAAGGTTGATGTTGCCGTGAAGACCATCTGATGTTGCTTGATCAGCAGCGCTGCTCATTTCCAGCAGGATGAGTTGGTGAAGCTCCTGCTGGACCAACAGAGGAACGTGAACATCTGAAGAACCGGAAATCATTGCACAATTCTGGGTTCTGGTTCTGTTCTGCTCCTCTGTGCAGCTCTGGCTCCCAGTCAGCCCTTCTCCGTTCAACAGATTTATGAGGCCATTGTTCCCAGTGATGCCTCCTGGGTGGGGATCTGGGTTTCCCAGCAGGAAACATTCCTGCTGGGAAACACTTTGTGAGTCCCGCTGCGTGTTTGCTCGGACCTGAGGAGGATTTAACGGCTCCAGACTCCGACGCTTCTGGGACAGATGTGGAATCAAAAACGCTGAAAAAATGCTTCTGGATTGTGACAGATTATGAAAGCACCCCCTCCCCGACCCCCACCTGAAGTCCCTGCGGCCTGTTTCTCAGGATTTATTGAGGACGCAGGTTGCGTCATTGCGCCCTCTGCTGGGTGACGTCGGGTAAGGCAGCAGGAATCCTCCTGACTTTAACGTCAGTGAATTATCTGCAACCTCTGTTCGTCTGAATAAGATCGTTTAAATCAGGAAAAGAAAGAATCCCGAGAAGCCGCCTGGAGCTGACTGGCTGCTGGCCCGGCAGTAAAACCACGCCGCTGCTCCTGATGGACGTGGGAACGACGCAGGTATGTGGCGTCTCTCGGACTCTGCAACGCCTTCCTGCTCGGCTCGGGGTGAAAAGATCAAGCTGATTGTTTGTGTTTGAAATTAACTGCAGTTAAGGTTCTCACCCTGAGGTCTGAGGGCCCTCCAGGGGACACTCGAGACCTTTCTGGAGTCCTGCAGGGACTTCCATGACAAGTTAGGACAGGTCCTTGCCGTATTTTACCAGGAAAAGGTGTCAGCTTCCAGAAGTCCTCAGGAGCATTTTTCTGAGACAGTGAGTGTAAATTGTCCTGAGATGCTCCGGATGTCCTGCAGCTTCTGTAGGTCAGAAACCCTCCTGCAGAACCACATTTTACTTTAACTGTCGTCTCATATAAATTTGCAGTAATCCTGCAATAAGTGAAGTTATTCTCCGTAAAAAGAATCAAGCTTCCCATGGCTGGCATTTCTGCCTTCGTCTGAGGTCCAGTTGAACCACAGTAGCTCCTGTTTTAAACATGTCGCAGTAATTATTGCTCAATGACCGGGGATATTAAAAATAATATTCCTTCTTGGGAAGCAAACAAAGCCTAAAATTTAACTTCCACAACCCTGATTCGGCCGCTCCAGCGAAGTGTAAAAAGTAGAATAAAGTTGGTTCAAATGTGATAAAGGAAAGACAAATTATTAAGATCAGTTTAGAACCTGTAAAATATTTCTTCTTTATATGAATGTCGATTTTCTTAGTTTTTGTTTTTACAGCTGAATCAAGGTTCAAAGGTCAGTCAGGTGTTTTCAGGAATGGCTCTTTACTTTCGACCGATCTCAATACTTTACGTTGAGCAGACGGAGCAGAATGCACAAAAAAAGAAACAGAAGAACTGACCCAGGAGTACGTTAGTGAAGAGGATGAAGCTAATAGCAGAAGAGGGACACATTTAATCCTTGGCAGCATTAGCTCAGCCGATGCCCTCCCCCAGAAAGACACCACAACCAAAACAGAACGCCAGACCAGGTGCAGCTGCTATGAAGAGAAAAAAACGGAGACCAAACATAACGTTAACGGCTGACATAACAGCAAATAATGCAAATTGGAGAGTAGTAGGAGAAGAAAGTGAGGAAAAGTGGTGAGTTTGTCCTGAAAATGATGGGGCAACTTATCTCAAGTGCAACATATTTATTTTTGCAGAAACTGCAAAAACAGAAAATAGCAGGTTACCAGCAGTGGCGCCCCAAGGGGGCGGGGGGTGAGGGGGGCCCATGGCCCCCTCTTGGAAAACGTTGGCCATCCCCAAGGAGAATCATGTTCAGGTCATAGAAAGGAATACAATGTCATCTTGTTCAATCAAGACAAAAATTTAAAACCCAATAAATACATTTTCAAAATAAAAATAAAATTCATTAGTGTAATGTAATAAGTAATAAATAAACAAATAATGTAATGTAATAAATAAATGTTTTTGCATTTATTTATACAGCCCAAAATGAAAATGAGTTGGACCCTCCCTGACTCACAGGGTCGATCTCTGCGCTCCACTCAACACAGCACAGACTCTGCTGCCCCAGCAGGCTTTTAATGGGAACCACCGCAGGTTCAGTCCCAGATTCCAGTTCCAGTCATTTCCAGTAACCAGGGAACATGTGAAGGACGGTAAAACTGCAGCAACAGGGTTTCATCCTCCTCCTCTCGTCATGCAAAAGTAGCAGGATGATGTTGAGTAGAAAAGTTGAGGCTGATTGTGTTCTGGAGCCCCCATGTGGAAATTTAATTTTGCACACGGGAACGTGGAGGAGTGCGGGGTCAGAGGTCAGCCCTCTGTCTGCTGTGTTGAGAGTGACTGGCACAAGTCTATTTTAACAACTAAATATTTAGCTCCAAATTAAATATTTAGTTAGCTAAATATTTACATTGGAGCTAAATATTTAGCTCCAAGCTAAGTATTGTTAGCAAGCTAAATGTTTTGCTTGCAAACTGTAACATTATGCATGAATTAATAACATGGTGATAATATGGCTGAGAACTGAACCACCATTTTTTTCTTATAACAGGCTAAATAACTGTTAATTTTTAACTTGACCCATACAAGCTGAGGCCACGGAGGGGGAGTCTTTAGGCGCGAGAGGCCATCCATGCCTGCTAAACCTGTTTCCTTAGCTTGGAACGTTATTGTTAAAGGTCTCTTATTTGAGGTAGAAATACCCACTGAAAGTTTTCTGTATCACCTTTTTGTTTCCTGTATCGGATCACTGAATTTAAGCTGATTTTTACTGTTATAGAACAAAACTTTTTAGCATATTTTTTCTCTCTTTTATTCACCAAAACCTCATCTTGAAGTCTTTATTTGATGAGTCCTCACGTTGCACTGTGGCTCCATTCTTAAGGTTTTTTCTCACTTATTTCACGTTAAATTTGATGACAAGGAACAGCCTGGAGTCAAGTAGGGTCATAACAGGCAGCTTGATTTAACCGAATGAAAGGAAGAATGTTTCAGACATGATGTTAGGAAGACGAAAATGTCTTCATACATCATTCTGTTGGCTTAAATTCCTGCAGCAGACAGTCGAGGCAAAGTCTGTTTATTATAAAATAAATGATGATATCCGCTTCCCTTTAATCCAGATCCAGAATGTCTGATCTCTGATCTTCTGAAAGGTTTAATATCTGTCCTGGAGTGTTTCTAAAATTTAAGTCATCGTTAGTAAATCTTCTTTTCAAGACCATCAGAATTTACCAGAATACATTCACATGTATCCAGATATGCAGATGATATTATTGTTTTCTATATAAACTGTTTGAAGCAGGTTCTTAGTTTTGGTTCCTTTAATGACTGAGTTTAGCAGCAGCTCTTTAAAGCAGCAGGACTTAAGTGAAAAAGTCATTAATATAACTTTTCTCAACATGAAACTAGAAATATCTTCAATATTTTATTGAAAATCCATTATTTTGCTCACTAATAACCAGAAAAAACCCAAGAGAGTTAATCTGATCAGACCACAGCTGTTTATTTTCTAGTGATGTGACACTGGATGTTATGACTGCTTATTGCAAACAGTGGCTTTATTTATTCAGAAATGAGACTTTCTCACAGTCTAACTTGTGCAGAGCAACATTCATCCCCAAATAAATCAGCTGCAAACCAGAAAATGAATGAACTGAAATTTTAATAAAAACTTGAATTTTGTAATTTTGTGATGCTGGGAACATATTCCTTTAACCACACATTAGATACAGTGGATTTCAAGTCTTGATTTTCTCCTCTATCCATCGCTTGTAACCACAGACGTCCATGAAACCAACTGGTGCTCTGCATGTATAGTCGCCATCTCCAGTGAAGGCATGAACCCCATACAGCTTGCCCTGGTACACCCATCCTCCACCAGAGTCGCCCTGTCACAAACACAGAAGCTTTCAGTTGTTATGTTGCTGCCATTTTCCTTGTAAAATAGAAACAACGACTAGTTTTTTGTGCAGAAAATAGTGAGAAGACCAACCCTAGATGTGTCCTTCCCAGGGCTTTGAACACAGTACCACTGCTGGTAATGATATTGGTGATTTACATGAATTTGCGTCTTCTTATGACCTATGATCTCAATCTCTGCACACTGTAGATCATCTGGTTCATGGTCGACTGCAGATGAAAAGCAGCATAAACAGATGTGAGGTATGACTCAATGTCGGCACATTTTATTCAGGACATCCCCTTATCATCTGTGGCTATTAACCAGTTTAATTCTGAACGTTTTTCAAGGTCTAAAGTTTAGAAACTCTGCGAAGTTCAGCCTCAGCAGAGAGTCTGGTGATTTATGTCATTTTGAGGAGATGACAAAAACACTGAGACACATGAAAAATCATCTTACTTCGTTCATTGTTTGGGCCTGCTATTGCTGGTCCAAAACCTGCAATCTGAACCTTGGCGCCGCTGAAACACAAGAAAAACAAAACTAGATGTAAGTCACATTAAGAAACACAACTAACTCTGAGAGAAAAGAGCTTAAAATCCTCCTGGATGAATTTTGATTCATCTTAAAGAACCAAATTCTCAGATTTAATGAAGTCAAAACTTACTTTGGGAGAGAAGCTGAACAGTCAGTCAGCTGTATAGGCTTAATTTTTGTTATCTGTTGTGGCAGCTTCAGGAGCATGATGTCATGTGTATCACCGTTACTGTCTTGATAGATCTTAGGGTGAGTGATTGTAAAAATCTCCTTTGTAGCACTTTTAGGATGAACTCCTAAATGTGCTTTGTGTGTCCTAAATAAAGCACAATTACTAGAGAAACAGCTATTGGTGATTTTTCAATAAAACTGTTCCTGACTCACCATTTTGGGTCTGACTCCCAGCAGTGAGCTGCAGTCAGAACCCACTGATCAGTGATCAGAGATCCTCCACACAGAGACATGTGTTTTATTAGATCCAATGATCTTCACATGATACTGACGCTCACTGTCTTTACAGTTATGACCCCCAATGACTCTCTTCTCCAGAGAAACTGAGCTCACCGGAACACCTGAAGAAGAAAGTTGCTGTTTTTAGCAATGCAAGTTAAATCCACACAGCAGAAATCAGGTGCTGACGTCACAGATTTAAAATGTTTAAACCTTAAAACATGAGTCAAAGTAACTGATAGCATTCAGAGCCCACTGGGAGTGTCTCCGGTGGGTCCCGACTCACCCAGCCCCAGCAGCAGGAGGAGGAGGTTCAGCAGAGCCATCGCTGTGGTCCAGTGAATGTCTGCAGTCCTGCAGCACCTTTTAAACTCTCTTCACACCTTCCTGCTGGACACGAAGCCACCAGTCACAGGGTGGACTCTTATCTCAACCACAGCACACGGTCATCTGCATACAGAGCAGGTTGGGTCTTAACAGCTCATCTTCTCAAGAAACTTAAAGCTTCAACTTTAATTATAAAAGCATAATCAGCTCTAAGTTACATTCAATTAACTAAAACTCACAGAAATTCATCTACTTAAACGAAAATGATTCTGGTTAAAGCAGCATTTAAATTTAAAAGAAATTAATTAACTGATTGATGTTATGGATGTATGATTCTGTGGCCTGTTCGAATCATCTCTTTGCTGGTTTCACTGGTTGGGTCTCGGAACTGGAGAGAAACGAACCCGATGGTGCTCTCTTTTATTTCGTATTGCTGGTTGACACAACGGTCCACAACTGACTGTTTTGTGGACAATTTTGTTTTTAAGTTCATTTTTTAAAGTGTTTTGTATTTGGAGAAGGTGCGAGCGGCCATGAGATCGTCGTTTACACCAGGGTTCAGCTGCTCGTTCTCCATGGCTCAACTGTTCTTCCTCCGACCGAGCGGCCCAACAGTCCCCGTGAGCTGAGAAGGAAGAGACGTGGGACGCGCGTGGGCATCGGGCAGGTACAGACCTGTCATCCCATTCATCATCATGGAAAACGTGAGATCTCTTCCCAACAAAGTGGACGAGCTAGCGGCTCTAGCATGCCATCAAAGGAACTACCGGGAGGCCAACCTTATCTGTCTGACTGAGACGTGGCTAACCGCGCTAACTCCGGACTCTCATATGGCAGCAAAATGCCAAGCTGCATTTTCTTTAGAATATTTCAGAAATACTCTACAAAAAATCTGGAAATAACTTGGAGTCACGTTCCACAGGAAAATTATCAAATATTGAAGTGCAAATAGGCGAAGGTCCCCTGAATTATGGTTGGTTGCCCTGTAATGGACTGGAGACCTGTCCAGCCTCTCACAGCTGTACATGGATAGATGTTGGCTCAGATAGTAGACCAGTTTTTTTGCAATTGGAAGGTTGTAGGTTTGATCCCAGCTTCCTCTTGGGCAAGGCACTTAACCCCAAGTTGCCTACCGTTCAAATGCGCGTTTGTTATTGCGAATGTGGCTCTTGTGGAAAACGTTTTGAGCGGTCAGTATGACTGGAAAAGCGATATGTCAGTTACAGTTTACCATGAAGATGATGAAGACTTGTTTCCACTGAGCGGCACGGTTCGGTTCGCTATGCTATGGTCGTATTCGGCTGAACTCTCACCGGGCAGAGGGGGTTAAACCCAGACGCCTAACGCGGTGCAGTGACAAACGTAACACACTAGTGTGTCTCATTCTTGTCACTAGCAGTGATGGTCTACCATCCACTGATCAATGGACAGTGTTGTGTGATACCAGTAGCACCATCCCATTGTCCTGTGGACCTACAGCTGAAGGGGCCCAGCAATGGTGCAGTACGGGTCGGTTTTACAATGGAAACAGATAAAATAGAGTACTGAACCACAATGACCTGGACCACTTAGTGGAAACAAGGCATTAGAGACACATTTCAGCTTTGTCTACTTTATGTATGCTGTCCCCTCCGTCCTTTGGAGACCTGTCCAGCCTCTTACAACTTTACATGGATGGATGAGCTAAAGACTCAGAGCCTCATCTCTCCTCTATCAGGTGTATTATTGTCTCTCTGTGGTGATTTTAACTCCCATCAGCTCTCACTGAATAATAAAACTCCAACAGCAGCTTTATATCAGGCTGCGGTGAAACATTTGGTTGCTCTGTTAGCTTATCAAGCTAAGGCCAGCAGGTGAGGTCCGTTCACTCATCAAACCCTGATCCTGTATTTGGTTACATTTGCATCCAGACTAACTGCAGACGTGTCGTCGGCTCCTATAGTGGACTGTTTACTATGACACGTCTGTTTCAGTGTTTTAATCAGCTTGTTTCACATGGAGCATGGAGGAAGTAGCTAAAAGCAATGAAACATGGACAATAACTGGTGACTTAGAGATATTAAATATTGAGGCTGACCATGTAGAGAAAGGATGTCATCATGTCTCTGTGGTTCCTGTCTGTTGACTGTTTTCTTCTGCTCTGCGTTTCTAATGAAGTTCTCAATCTGAGGAATAGTTTTGGGAAGAATATTAGATTCAACGATGATGAGCTCCTCTCGTGTTTTTATTTTTATACGACAATCCATCCAGCCTGACGACCCGATTCTGTTGTCCTGCAGACTGGAGGTTCCTCCTCTTCCTCACTCAGGAGCAGCAAACTGTTGATGCAAATTGTTCTCAGGTTTCTGAACGTTTAATGTTTTTCCCTCATATCTACCTTTAACCGCCACTACAACATGAGCGTTGTGTAATACTGGGTTAAACACCTGAAACAGAAATCAACTACAGAACATTTCAGCAGCAAGGTAGTTCAAAGTGTTTTACATGATAAAACATAAAACAATAAAGAAACATTGGACTGAAACATGTCAGATTTGGACACGTGTCCATCAGTTATTCCAGCTCCGGCCTGTTTAGCGGGACGGACGGTGAAGATTAGGAAAGAAAAGCTAAAAACATTTTCAGCTTTGGTTGCAGCAACTTATTCTCACACTAAAAATGTTGAAAATTCAGGCGTCTTTGAGTGGATGACCTTCAGTGAGTCTCTGAGGCGCGTTATCTCCCCCACTGCTCTTCGCCCCGTATACCAACGACTCCACCCAGTCTGTGAACCGGGGTGGGAAATGTTACTATAAGGCCGCATCTTATGATTTAATAATGTCTTTCTTCTAGATGCTTATGAGCTCTCACCAAAGGAACCTGTCTGGGCTCCACACCCAGAGTTAGATGTTGTTGTCTGCAGCTGCCAAGGATCCCAGGCCCACTCTGAGCTTACTGAGAGCTTTGCTCCCAGTTTGGCCCTTGTGGCTCTCATATCGTGCACGTGGAATAAAATTAACCCGACCGAGTGGTTCTCACCTAACAGTGGTCGGCAGGTACTTTTTTCCACAACAGACCCTCCTGAAGCTCTCAGATGAAGGGGCAATTGTTGTGCAGCACAGTAGGAAAACCAACCAACAACAAGCAAAACAAAAATCAGACTTAGATAGCCCCCCACCGTGCATACTTGAGACAGAAAGACAGAGCTAATCATTTAAAATCATTAAGGAACATTAAACCTGCCGGGACAAATGAGTTTTTGAATCTTTGTTTGACAGCTTGGGAAAAGACATCTCCGTCCAGAAGGGAGCAGCTGGAACTCATTATTAAGACGGTGATCCTGTTGGGATCTGATTTGCTTTTAGGATAAACCTGGTCTGGTACAGAAGGGTAAAGTCCCTCAAATTAATTCTCGCAATCTTTGGACATAATTTGATAATATTCAAAATCTATTCCTGTCTCTAACAGCTAAAACGCCAAACCAGCAGACAATGTTAAAAGTAAGAACAGACTCAATAAAACTTACGCATAAAAGTACAATCAACCTTAAATCCTTGAAGCTTACGATAAAAAACATCCTCTGATGAACCTTTTTGCATACAGAGTCCACATGGAGTTCAAAGGTCAGCCTATCATCAATCCCTGTCCCCAGGTTCTTGTAATTATTAGTGATTTCGACTTTGTTGTCAGAAAAGACCACAGGTTGTAGACTAGCACAGCTCCTCCTGAAGTCTCGGACCATCTCTTTAGACATTAATCTGTAGAAAGGAGGCCTCACGCCAGTCAGGGAACTCCCTGATCACTGCCCCATGACCCGGGTCGTCACTACTAAGCAGAGATACAATAACTGTATCGTCAGCAAACTTTGAAATATGTCTCTGAGGGTGCTGACTGCGGCAATCGTTTGTGAACATAATAAATAAGAGAAGTGACAAGACACAGCCCTGGGGAGTGCCCGGGGAAGAGAACATCAGAAAGTCCCCCCTTTACTTTCACTCTCTGAGACCTAACAGTTAGGAAGCCTATAAGCCAACATATGAGACCAACATCAAGATTAAAAAGATACTTTAACTTCTCAGCTACAACGTGGGGCTGGATGCAGTTAAAAGCAGAAGAAAACTCAAGAAAAAGAAGTCTCACGAGGGTTTGTGAACCTGCTAAGTGTTTTAAAATCAAATTTAAAAGTGTGGCAGTTGCATCCTCCACGCCCTGCCAGGCCTATGGGCAAACTGAAATGGTTTCCATGTGACTGCTGGTCTTGGCTAAAAGAAGCTGCTTGATGATCTTTTCAAAAGATTTCATTACCGCAACAGGCTGGAAGTTGTTCAGTGATTGGGGGGGGGCTTTGATTTTAGGAATAGGGACAATAACAGAGTCCTTCCGAAGCTGAGAAATCTGATGGGTTTTGAGTGTATTTATACATATTTACAAGAAAAAGCTTTTATTTCCCTGTTGATCTATATTTAAAACGTCTCCACTGAGATGAAAGGGGAACCAAAGTCAAGTTCCTCGTTTCTTAGAAGCAGCACGATCAGCCATGTGGTTACGGTCGGTTCAGACAACGCTCGCCTGGTCGGGCGATGGTTGCTGTTACAGGTGAGCATCAGGTTCCCGTGAAAGCAGCCGGTCAGCCGATCACAGGCTGAGGTCGACAGCCGTCATCAGAGCCGGTCATGGTGAGAAATCAGCAGCAGAGAGATGGAAAAAATCTGACTCTGAACCTGAGGAGCTCGTAGAGATGAACCATAAGGAGTAACAAGCAGTAAATACTCTGAATATAAAAAAGTATTCACCCCCTTTGGATGTTTTATTGTTTTTACAAATCAAACACGTCTCGACTTGAAAGTAGACAAAACTCACTTACAGATAACTTTTCATCAGATATCGGAGCTTGTTTTAGGTCAATAATTCCTTAATATTGATGAAAAAGTATTGTGATAAGTGACATAATCTGCCAGTGGAAATAGACATTTTTCCTATAAGTTAAAATGTGGCTAAAACTGGCTTTTTTGACAACAATAATAATAATAATAAAAAATTACCAAAAAAAAATCCTTTAATGTCGAAGTGAAAACTTTGGAAGCTCATTTCCACCATGAAAGAAAAAAATAAAAGCCCAAAACGAAGTCGTAATCTCATAATTATAAGATTTAAATTCATAATTATGAGGTTTAAAGTCATAATTATGAGATAGGAAGTCATCATTTTGACTTTTTGAAACTGACAGTTTCTCATTTTCTCCAGTAGGCATGCTGTCCTGTCTGAGGATTAGATCAACGCACAACAGGCTACAGGAGCTCTTCTTCTACGCACTGAAAAGACCAAAAACAGTCGGAAAACTCCAAAAATAGCCCTCCTTGGTGATCATCCCCATTAAAGCTGGCAGAGTTTAAAAAATGAAAGGAAAATCAGAGAATAACAAAGACACTTTTATCCAAAAGAGTAACCAGACTTCATATAAAATGGTTAGATCATACAAGATATTCAATTTTAATCAAAAATGAGAGGTCAGTCAAAAAAACATTAACATTTTAAAAATGTGACCTTATGTTGAATATTCTTTTGTTTCTTGCTTTCATATTGTTTAAGTGTATGGAAGTGATTAAAGCAGAATTAAAAGCTTTAATCAGTTTAGGTCAAAATGGAAATATAAGCTTCTCTGTTAAACAGTGAGGCAGGCAGCTGGGAACGGGAGGCTCTGGGCCCAATGCTGCCATCTGGTGGCAGACCATCAGAAAACAAGTCAGAAATATGATTATTTTTTTAAATTTGAAAAAAGAAAAAAAAAAAAAATCGTTTATATTTTCAAATTAAAATCAAATAACTGTTTATTTGATTGTTTTTTAGTTCTGGTTCCTGAAAATAAATAAACAACAATAAAAAAGACCAAAACAAACGCTGACCCAGAGCAACACCTTCAAAAAAAAGAATGAAACAGCGCCGCCTGTTGGCCACTTAGCTGAATAACTGGATGAAGAGCAATGAAGACAAAAATCTGCTTTCACTGAATAATTATTGATGTTTAATTTAGTCACATTAAAATCAGAAAAAACGAGAATCAGGTTAAAAAGATGTATTTTCAACATCAAACTACATCAACTACAAGCAGCTGTTGATTTTTATTCAGTTTTAAGCTTATAATGGATTCATCACATGATAATTACTTTAAGCAAAACATTATCTCTAAACCATGAAAACAGCAGAAAACATTAAAAACATGAACAGATTTAAACAATAAAAGCCTCATAAACTGGTTCAGGTTGGAAAATTGACCAGAAAGCTGAAACAGAAATAAAACAGTTGATTGTTTCGTGTGTGCTTCATAAATTAATCCGGTATCGATTGGGAATGTGGGTCAGAACTTCTGCTTCCTTGTTCCTTGTCAGCGGAGTTCTAAATGCCCCAAGGGGTGATGGGAAATGTAGTAAGTTTGCATTTTTCTTCATGAAGCAGTTCCTAACTTTGGGATGTCACCTATTGGAGTAAAAAAAAGCAATGGAACGAGATGAAGACGGGCTTTAAGGTTCCAGGTGGAATCAGAGGAAACACCCGGTTCGTGAGTCGATGCGGTGACCTCTTCAGAGGGGGTGTTCGTTTCCATGGAAACCACCTGAGCGGTTCAAAGATTAACAGGCAATAAGGAAGTGACCTCTGATCTCAGCACAGACTCGCTTCGACTGAAACGGCCCCGCTGGAGAACATCTCTGATGCTGTGGATCTTCTGAACCCCGGAAAAAGACCTGAACCCTGAGAGAAATCCGTGACCCTCCTGTTGCTGCTGCTGGTCAGGATGAAGCTGGAGGGGAAGCTCGAGCTGCTGAAGTTCAGCTTTGCAGTTTTAAACTCCGTCTTCCTGGTGAGACGTCAGCTTGTCCTGAATAATTAACCTGAGGAAGGAAGCTGCTGATTTTCATCGCTGACTTCTTTTAAGTTTAAATCAGATTCTTTATGACTTTTAATTGGAGATTTGGTTTTGTTTGTAATGTTTTAAATCCTTTCTCAAATGTTTGGTTTGAGTGATATACATATATATATATATGTATAATCTTAAATTCTATTCAATTCAATAAGCTATAAAATTCTTAATTTTAACATTTAATTGTGATGTTTTTGGACACCCTTTCCTGTTTTCAGATCCAGTTTCGTCGCTTTGGTCGCCTTATTTTTCCTGAATCCTTTCGGTCCTTCTGTTCCTCCCAGCTGTTTTGTTCATTTTGTTTCTCAGTGAGACAGAAAACGGTTCTCTGTTGCAATGAGAAATGACCACGCTAAATCTTTTCTTTAAAGGAGTTCCCCATGGCTCAGCACTTGGACCCCTTCTATTTTTAGTATTTGCCTTATTCTGGTTTCTTTGCTATTTTCAGATAAACCCGTAATTGAAGCCAGCCAATCAGTGGATGTTATTATCGACGTCTCTTTCTCCAATCACGTAGTTCTGGGCGTAAATTTGGGAGATTTGTGAACATAGCTAATTTACCATAATATGTGTATTTGCCTCTTGCTAAGTGTGTTTAATTGTGTGTTTTGATGATTGTTTATGTAAAGGCCTTTCTAGTGACGAGTATTGCAAATTAGCCGTGGCTACAAGTGCTATAGTATATGACACGTTAATTATCCGTATGAAATAAAGAAATAAATAAAACTCCTGTCCCCCAGGATTTAGATGTTTCTTCTTGCTTCAACACACCTGAGCTGAAAGGATATGCCATTAACAGATTTTTTAATGACCTGCTGAGGAGATGATTCAACCATTTTGATTTGACGTTTAGAAGTATGATGGCCGAGAAAGCTCAGCAAAATGCAAAAGCCATAACGCAACAACAAAAAGCTACTATGGAAGTTATGCTCATATGGAAGTTATGATAGTATCCGTATAGGCCTAAATTTTGTCTTAACATAACTTATGTTTTAGCATAGCCTAAATGTAGCTTTAGCAAAAATTCAATTTAAGCATAAACTTTATTTTAGTATAACATTGGTTTTAGCATAACCTAAATTATACTTTAGCATCATTTCTATTTTTGCATAATTTCCATTTTAGCATAACTTCTGTTTTAGCATAAATTTCATTTTAGCAAAAATTCCACTTACGCATAAATTTTGTTTTAGCATAGCCTAAGTTTTTGGGTTTTTTTAGCATAAATTTAGTTTTAGCATAAATTCCCTTTTAGCATAGCCTAAATTATATGCTAAAAGGGCATATAATTTCAGTATTAATTGTACTTTTGCATAAATTCCACTTTGGCATAAGTTCCATTTTGGCTTACATTCTGTTTTAACATAAGTTTTGTTTTAGCATAAATTTTGTCTCAGGTTCTGTTGAGCTGATGTTTCCCTCACCGGTAACCTGTTTCACCAGAATGTAACATAAATATGACGGAGATCTTAACTTTAGCTGGATTTTCTCGGCAGGTTCTGGGTCTGAGTGTTATGAGCTGTGGAGTCTGGATCCTCTTCGACTCTGGAAGCTTCCTGAATGTTCTCTCCTCCGGTAAAAAATAAAATTAAATTTATTTATTTAGAGGCACAGCGTAACATTTATTCGGTGGGAGGAATATTTCCATGTTAGGAAGCAACATCTCCAGAGAAACAACTGATAGCATGTCTGAAATTTCCAGTAAAATAAATGGAAATGAAGCAGTTTTTAATTCAAGCTTCACTTTTTCTGTGGGATCAGAGTTTGTAGGACCTTTTATTTAATAATCTATGACTTCCTGCTTCCCTGGGGTAGAAATATGCCGTGTAAGAGGCCTGTTTCTCTTTGCCATCCTACACAATGGGAAAGACAAGAGAGCATCAGGTAAGGCAGCTAGATTTATTTTTGTAAGCCAAAGAACAGGTGAAAGAAAAATGAAAAATTCTGATAAATTTGCAATAGTTTCAACCCAAACTGTTTGATTTTTTTTTGGGGGGGGGGCATTTTACAATGAAGAATTCACTGAGCACAAGTCTTAAACTGATGGTGGAGGTTCAGAAACCTCTCAGCTATACAGGGAAATTCTCCAGATCAAACAACGTCACAGACCCAACCTGTGCCAGGTGTGATGTCTGTGTGATCTTCTGGCTTGTGGCTTTACCCCGAGTCCACCTGAGTGTTGTGTTTCTGTGTGTCCAGACGAGCTTCGTGTGGTGGCAGCAGGCCTGTTTCTGATCGGTGCAGTGGTGGCGTTGATCAGCCTCGCTGGGTGTGCTGGGGCAACCATGGAGAAAAGGTTCCTGCTCCTGGTGGTGAGTCTCCGCAACATCTGGGTTTTTCTCCGCCTCTGCTGCTCGGCGATGTGGAGGTAACACCTGCCGCCACCAGCTTTAACACTCTGAACGCTCTTCCTCCTCAGTACTTCGGCTTTCTCATCGTCCTGGTCCTGGGTCAGCTGTATGTCACCATGCTGCTGCTCCTAGACAGAGGCAAGGTCAGTCCTGTTTTAACTTCTCACCTACAATGATCGGATGGTTTGACGCTCGTCCACCTCGAGGGAGATCATTTAAGGAGTTTTCAGGGTCGTGGGTCATCATCATTTTCCTTCTATGTCAATTGCTGGAATCCATCAGGACAGCTGAAAACTACTGAAGCTGCATTTCAATGCACAAAACAGCACAACAAGCCTGCAGCTTTGACAAGGCGAAGATTCGTACAAAGATTTATCCTGAGATTAGGAGGAAGTCATGAGGAGAAGCTTAGAGACCTAGCAGACCAGCACCCTAACCTGGGATTTAAGGCTGTTTTCCCCCCTGATAGTCTGCTAGACTTGGTTCAATTGGGGACCAAAAGCAACATTTTTTCCATGTCCAGCTGCTGCGATTCTCTTCCTCTCTGCTCCGAGTCAAAGCAACCAAAACCTTTCAGCAACCTGTTCTCTCCCTCGCCTGTGGGGGCGCTGCACCAAGAACCACTGAAAGAAACGGCACAAAAACCTCTGAAGAAGACGCTGAGCGCAACTTCCTTCTTCATGAAATGTCAACAAAAATGGAGCAGTGTCAGATTTTAGTGGTTTTGTCTTTGGCTAAAGACCACGAGCCATTTCTCCCGCTAGTGATAGACTCGCTAGAGTTTGTTTTGGTTGAATTTACCCAGAATGCCCTGCGCTGTAGTCCGCTTCCTGCTTCTGGAGCGGTCTCCGGTCTGCTTGGTGTTCGCATCTGCATTCAAACCACACCAGAGTGTGGTCGCTTCACAGTTTGATTACGCAGTCATACCTCCCCAACCGGACTGGACTTTCTAGGCTGATGGACTGGAGTTGGATTAAAGCAGACTAAACAGGGCTGGTGACAGCTACAGTCCTTTGGTGCAGTTTGACAATTTTGAGTGAAACACAAACCAATTATGTGAAAAACAAACTGGACTTTTTCCTTTTTCTATTCACTGTTCCAATATTTTCTACAGTGAGCAGGGCTCACTTTTACTTATCTGCTTAAAAACAGAAAAAATGCGTTCGACCATGCCCCTCGGGGAATCCTGTGGGGGGTAGTCCGGGACTATGGGGTACCAGGCCCTTTGATACGGGCTGTTTGGTCCCTGTATGACCGGTGTCAGAGCTCGGTCCGCATCGCTGGCAGTAAGTCGGGCTCATTTCCGGTGAGAGTTGGACTTCACCAAGGTTGCCCTTTGTGACCGATTCTGTTCAGAACTTTTATGGACAGAATCTCTGGGCACAGCCAAGATGTTGAGGGGATCGATTTTGGTGGCCTTAGGATTGCGTCTCTGCTCTTTGTGGATGATGTGGTCCTATTGGCTTCATCATCTCGTGATCTACAACTCTCACTGGAGCAGTTCACAGCTGAGTGTGAAGCGGCCGGGATGAAGATTAGTGCCTCCAAATCCAAGGTCTTGAGCTGGAAAAGGGTAGAGGTCCTTCTCCGGGTTGGGAGGGAGGTTCTGCCTCTCCACATTGAGAGGAGCCAGTTGAGATGGCTCAGGCATCTAGTTAGGATGGACACCTCCTGGGTGAGGTGTTCCGGGCTTGTCCCACCAGGAGGAGACCCAGAGGAAGACCCAGGACACGCTGGAGGGACTATGTTTTTCAGCTGGACTGGGAATGCCTTGCGGAAGACAATGGATGCTCATCAGGTTTTATTCATGTTGGAAGATTCATGTTGGATGCCTTGTTTTCATTAAAGAGTTTGATTTCCTTTAAGGAGACCATGTGTGCTAAAAACATGCTAAAAAAAAGGACAGAAAATTCAGCTAACAGAGCGAATGAGAAAGACCTCAGAATACAGCCTTGAGGAATTCCTCAAAGCTCTGTGGTGTTCCTGCTGTTAGTTGCAAAGGGACTTTCAGTGTTTTATTTCCTTTTATTTCCAAGTTCTTCTTTTCCGTTTCAGTCTGTTTTTTGTGTTTAATTTGCTGTCTTTGTCGAAGATAGTAGCTTACAGTTGTTATCTTTCAACAGATCAATGAAAGTCTGACTCAAGCTGTGGATGAGATCATCTTTGAGTACGGAAACAGCAGCAGCAGCGGCAGCAGCGGCAGCAGACTCTTGGATAGCGTTCAGTATTCTGTGAGTCCCTCCACTGTCAGTTCTGTTCTGCTTAAAGTAAAAGACGCATCGTTAATATTTGTCTCGATTCCGGCTCCCAGACAAAGTGCTGTGGTAGAACCGGGCTTGACGACTGGCTCAAGAACTCCTTTATTCAAACTGTGGGCCTGACGAGTCCAGACGTTCTGCCGTGTTCCTGTTTCAGGTCCTTCCAGCTCAACTTAAGCTCATCCTGGTGCTCGGAAAACCTCACCTTCACTGAGCTGTGGATTTCTTATGGAAATGGGACTTTTAATCAGGTAAGTTGGACTAAAATGAGCAGCTTCACGTTTGCAGAAATCTGGATCTGCACTGAGAATCGATTGCGAGTCGCGAACCACATGTCCTGAGGCTGGTTTATTGAAACAATGTGTGTTTAATACCATAGAGCTGTAGTCAGACGATAAACCAATGGCTGCAGGAGAACGTCCTGACCATCGTTGCCATGGACGTGGTCCTCATATTAATACAGGTAAGAATAATTATCTGAAGGCTTTACCCCCCCCTTCATACCCCTTTCATTGTGAATACAGCCAGGGGGATGTATAAATACAACAAATGTTGGTTGATACATCTTCCTCTCATACTAAGGTTGCTATTAGAAGTGATTTGATATCATCTAGTGGTCGAAGTATGAAATACATGTGGTTTATGGAAGTGGAAATGTGCAATGGGCTGATAAATTCAGTAAATAATCCTGATCCTGAGCTCAGTTCTGCAATAAATAAATAAATAAATAAATAATTATATATATATATATATATATATATATATATATATATATATATATATATATATATATATATAAATTCCCTTCTCACCCTCCACGGGTGGTCTTTCTCAACCTCTGAGCTCGGGTCCTCTACCAGAGGCCTGGGAGCTTGAGGGTTCTGCGTAGTATCTTGGCTGTGCCGAGAACTGCGCATTTCTGGACTGAGATGTCTGATGTTGTTCCTGGGATCTGTTTTAGCCACTGCTCCAGTTTGGGGGTGACTGCCCCGAGGGCCCCGATGACCACAGGCACCACTGTGGTCTTCACCTTCCAGGCCTTCTCCAGTTCCTCTCTGAGGCCCTGGTATTTCTCCAGTTTCTCATGTTCCTTTTTCCTGATGTTGCAATCGCTTGGTATTGCTACATCCACCACAACGGCTTTCCTCTGTTGTTTTTATATATATATATATATATATATATATATATATATATATATATATATATATATATATATACACACTATATTACACTATATTACACTATATATATATTACACTATATATATATATATATATATATATATATATATACACTATATTACACTATATATATATATATATATATATATATATATATATATCCGGGTCACGGCACCAAGCGGCTGGATAGCTCAATGGGTAAGTCACCCGACCTTCACCCGGGAGACCGGGGTTCGAATCCAGGCCGGGTCGCTTGGTTCAGATATCCAGTGTGGGTCCTTAGGCAAGATCCTTCGCGCTACTGCCTACCTCATGATGAGTGACAAAGCAATACACGCCATGCGGGCTCAGACGTCGCCTGGCCAAGCAAGGTCTGCGTCAGGTGCTGGGGAACCAGCACCTGATCCACCAATGCCTGGTGGCTCTAATTAGCATCACATATAAATTTACACTAATGCTGGGCGCAATGTTCATATTTATAATTTCTAAGTGATTTAACATCTGATTGACAGCAAAAACACAAGCAATAATTTTTTTGCACAATTGAATATAATAAATTCAGGCGTTCAGGTTTTAAAGAATGTCCCTGGTTTCTGTATTTCTGTTGTAATTACTGTGGCTGCCTAAAGGGGGTGCTAAAGGCCCTTTTCTCTGCAGATCATTGAACTTTGCATCGCTGGGTCTCTGTTCCACAAGTTTGGAGAAAAAGACGCTTTAAAAAAAAAACAAGCGGCTCGTCGATGAAGATGAAGATGACGACGACTCCTCCTCCAAGCCCGACCCGGACGGTGGAGAGCAGAACTACGCCTTCGTAGACCCAGACGGGGGCGCTACAGACCCAAACTACATGACGGCTGGAGATGTCAACAACATGGCTTCTGACCAGTACAACCATTACCAGGGGCACCAGGAGCCACTTCATCCCTATCAGGACCAGAACCAGGGGTACCAAGGGCCACTTCATCCCTATCAGAACCAGAACCAGGGGCACCAGGAGCCACTTCATCCCTATCAGAACCAGAACCAGGGGTACCAAGGGCCACTTCATCTCTATCAGGACCAGAACCAGGGGCACCAGGAGCCACTTCATCCCTATCAGAACCAGAACCAGGGGCACCAGGAGCCACTTCATCCCTATCAGAACCAGAACCAGGGGTACCAAGGGCCACTTCATCCCTATCAGGACCAGAACCAGGGTTACCGTGGTTACCAGGAGCATTACCAAACACCCTCAAACTGAATATGCTGTAAACTTCAGCTTGAAACTTCGAATCTTTTTTTAAACAAAATTCTTCTGTTTTTTCTTTTTAAAGCTGCAGTAACTTTTACAAAAATGTGTTTTTCTCCATATTTATTAAAACCGTTTCCACGTGGTGACAGCACGGTCTGAGGCAGATAATCTGTGAAAAGATGGA
This sequence comes from Anableps anableps, assembly GCA_014839685.1. Taxonomy (NCBI): domain Eukaryota; kingdom Metazoa; phylum Chordata; class Actinopteri; order Cyprinodontiformes; family Anablepidae; genus Anableps; species Anableps anableps. The sequence goes on along the minus strand of CM026072.1, from coordinate 1,266,753 downwards.
GCTCCTCCACCTCCTCCCTGAGCTGCTAAAGAAATGCTCCGCTCCCGACCTGAAACAACCAATCAGAGCCAGGAGGCGGGGCTTAGCGCTGCCAATCACCCTCGTGTACGTGCTGCTAAATGTGCTGATGGTGGAGAAACAACTCACCGCTCCAGGAAAACTGTTTATCCGCCGCCATCAGTGGCCATGCTAACTAGCATTAGCATTAACAGCAAGCTATGCTGTGGTAGCATAGCAAAGAGGGAGAGGGAACATGTGAGCGGCACGTACATGAGGGTGATTGACAGCGCTAAGCCCCTCCTCCTGGCTCTGATTGGTTGATTCTGACCGAGTGGTGGATTTCTGCAGTTAGTACGGGAGCACTGGGAGAAGGCAGAGGAGCTGGATTTTTTTCACAGATTATTAAACTGTCATAACATCATGATGATTTTAACAAATATGTAAAACATATTTTTCATAAAAGTTACAAACTGCAGCTTTAATTCTTTCTACTTCAAAATCGTTTTTCTTTTTGCAAAATTTGTTGAAAATCCACAGGTCTTAAAGGTTAAAGGTCACAACTGGACAAGAACAAGTATGGCTGCTTGGAAGGGTTGAAGGAGAAAGACTCTCCTCTCTTACAAACATCTGCAGCGTGTTTTAGGTTCGCGGAGACGGTAAAATCAGCTCGTCTTCATCAGAGTGTTGGGATTAAATGTGACAAAGAGACTCTTGTTTGTCTTATCAACATTTTATTAAATATTAAAATGATTTATTCAGTATTTAATAAATAGAAAAACATTTTGGATCATTTTATAGAAAAGTTACAAAAGTTACACTGGTTCTCACATATGATTAATCCGAACTCAACAGCGCCCCCTGGAGTTTGCACAGGACGTTTCATCTATTAAAAAGTATTTCAAAATAACATTGAACAAAAATGTAAAGGAAAGGGTGAAACCATAAAATAACATAAAGTTTGGTAAATATGTCTTCACATTTACACTGATTAATATCAACAGTTACAAATGGAAATAAGTTTTTATCTGGAAGTAAAATAAAAATGAAATTTTTAAATAATTTCAAGCCTTTCTTTAAGAGAGTAAACAAAATGAAATATATCAGGAGAGAACCCTTTAAAATTGAAATTTAAAGCTCTGATCTGACTGAATGGAAAGGTGTTGGAAGAACATCGATCAGTCCAGCTGACCTGAAGGACCCTGAAGATCCGCAGTGAGCTCAAACCAACAGGATGCTCGCTGAGGTTCCTCCTCCATCATGCAGCGAATCAAGAAGCCCCCCCCCCCCCAACAGGAAGGAGGAAGAGAGAACAGATGGGTCCACAAGGAGTGTGTTAGCTGAGCAGTTCTTTCACCTGCTGGCTCCAGCACTTAATACACTGCATGTATTTGCTCAGGATTTCGAACTCAGGGGTAAGGGTAATCAAGAGGGAACTGCTGGTGGATGAGGTGAGGCACTCTGTGGAGTCTGGTCCACCCTGAAATCAATCAGTCAATCAATCAATTAATCAATCAATCTTACAAAAACTGTGAAACTGCACTTTATTTCCTCGCCTGACTCTTTAATTTGATCTCTGGAACATTTCAGTTCTGAGTCCTCCTTCCTTTCATCTCTTCTGCTTCTATCTGTTCTCTGGTTTGTAGCTTTTCCATCATTTCTCCTCCCATCAGCTCACAGCGACTCACCAGGTGTTGCAGCAGTTCTTGGTTCAGCATTATCACCGGACAGTCATTCACTCGAACGAAGCGTCGGAGTTCCTCTGCGCAGGTTTGCTTCTGAAGGAGCCTGTCAGCCACCTCGGACATCTGCGATGACAACACGTTTTATGAGAAAATTCATGTAAACCTGGGTAACTTAGAACCAGTGGTATGCAGACTTCCACTATTGCGCTAACAGCAGAGCTAACTTTTCACTTAGCACTTTTGCTAACTATGTAGACTTTGCGCACGTAGCTTACCCTAAATTATTTAGTAAACTTTCAGCTGAACAAAGTTCAACATCCAGATTGAAGTTTTGGTTAGAGTTAGAAGAATGAATGTTTACAGTTAGCGCTTTAGAGTTAGCATAGCTAACTTTTTAGTTAGCGGTGCCCACCACCGCTTAGAACGATGGCCCTCAAGTTCTCTTGTTGATGTCAGAGGAGAATCGACAACAGCAGGACTGTTTTCACACCTGATAGTCCAGTAGACTCGGTTCAACTTGGAACCAAAACTGCAACATTTGTTCCATTTCCAGCTGCTGCGGTTCTCTTTCACACTGCACTATGTCAAACCAACCAAACCCTTTGAGAACCTGTGTACCTCCTCTTGGGCGCTGCACCAAGAACCCTTGAAGGAAACGACATGAAAACCTCTGAAGACACTGAGCGCAGCTTCCTTCTTCATGAAATGTAAACAGAAATAGAGCGGCGTCCGATTTTCGCGGTTGGAGGATTTCTTTTTAATCTTTGGCAAAAGACCACCACCCATTTCACCCGCTAGCGCTAGCCTCACGCCTTTGTTTTGGTTGTATTTACCCAGAATGCCCTGCGTTGTAGTTCGCTTCCTGCTTTTGGAGCGGTCTCCAGTCCGCTTCGCGTTCACATCTGCATCTGAACCGCACCGGAGTTCACTTCAACCGAACCCAGACCGAGGTTTGTGGGCGGACCAGAGTTCAGATCAGAGTTCGATTTCGCGTTCATACCTCCCCCAAACGAACCGGACTTTCTAGCTAAACAAACTGGAGTTTGATGAGAGCAGACTAAACAGGGCTGCTGTGAATGCACCTACGGTGCAGTTTGCTTTCACATAGCTCTTTTTTTTTTTTTTTTGCAAGCTGACTAAATAAATCTCGTTATAACGACAAAGTTTTCTCGTTTTAACGAGATCCTGCTCCTGAATTTATTTCCAAGCTCTGGCAGTTAAACGATTTCGTATCTTTTCTAGAATATCTAGAACAGAAACAGAGGCTTGGCAAGCTGAAATACAGAGACGAAGCGCTACTTGACACTCTACTGGCCGGCGTTTGAAAAGCAGCCAATCCAGGAGTTCTGTTCAATTTCCTTGGTGCTGATCGGCTGAACCCCCAAGAGCGGAGATAATGATAACTATAAATGTTAGCTTCTGCTGTAGTACAAAGACTGTTTCCACTGGGGGTATTAATGCATATTAAGGTATATTTGGTGTTTGAACTATTAGTATAGGCAGTTATAACCTAACTCCCGCGAATACAGAAGGGCCCACAGCATATAGCATCATAGAAGAGAATCTGTAATCGTTGTGCAACCATCCAGTTCTGATCAGTACTTCATAGTTTAAACAAAACATGAGAAATTTGGCTCAGATTCATTGAAAACAATGAAAAAAAGAGCTTGTTTGTCATAAACTGAAGCTGCAAATTAGAGGAACAACAATCCCTTGCCATGTCATGCAATTTGTCAATGTGAAGCATTGATGACTGCCTCCCCCTAGTAGATTGATGCCCTGAAATAATAAAATACTCATAAATAATGAAATAATAAAATACTCATAAATCCTGATAAATTTCTGGAGATTTTTTTGTCTGTTTTTTCTCATATGTTTCGTCACTAGAACACCACAACTAACAAATGACAGAAAGTTGATCTCGGACCAGGAGGGCTTGTAGGGTGGGGGGGTTGGATAGAGGAGGGGGCACAACGGAGCAAACCATTAAATTATGGCAAGAAATCAAAGAACAGAAACCAGTTTGCGTGCGACTAAATCAACATCTGGTTGTTTGTCGGGACCAGAGAGCGTAACAGTCAAAGATGAACAACATGTATCATCTTAGCAAACTAATCATTCCTCGACAGCCAGCAGAGAGGAATCCTGCTCATCGCTCTGCAGCCCCGCTCTACTGAAACCCACAGCTCACCCGACATGATCCCTTGATTTTCTACCAGTTTATTCTTAAAGATACATCTACATGTGTCAAACTCAAGGCCCGGGGGCCAAATTTGGCCCGCCGTAGCTTTTTATGTGACCCTCTAGACTCCAGACGCTAAATTACACCAATCGGTCCCTACGGTTTTTCGTGATCACGGAAATTCACGCAAATATAACAGATCCCCGCATTTTGTTGCACAATTGTGAGGTTATTGCAAATTTTCAGCAAAAATGGTCAAAAACGTTGGGTTTAAGTGACGCTAACTCCCACCTGCATGTTGCAGTATTTATTACTTCTACTACTCTGCTGCCTCAGCCTGACTTGATGTCAAGTTTAGTCTTTGATTGGTAAGCCGAGTAAGAAAAAGTCACATTTACCTCATACATAAAGGCAAATATTGCAAGGTTTTTTGCAAATATTTCTAAATTAGCACACCTTGCACCTTTTAGAGCAGGAGAACGTTTTTTGAGGGAGACCAAAAGGGAGAGAGTTTCCAGTGGTGGGGACTGCTAGCTAAAAACTAGCTGCGCTAACCCTATAGCATGCACTACACAATCTGTTCCGGAAGCACGGTCTGCACCGTTAGCTCATTTGTGCATGTGCTAAAAGAAATACGTCTACATTATTGTTAAAATGTTGCTCTACAAAGCGTAACATATTTATTTATGATATTAATTAAAATTTTACTTGCTATAAAATCACCTATTTTCCTAGACAATGCTATAATTATCTTAATGAATAATGATTGTCATAATTTAGTTCAAAGATTAATTAAAATTCAGTAGAAAATTGTATATTGACTCACTGGACTGTAAAGTATTTATGCTGTCAATGCGCCCTCTGGTGGACTCATCACGGGCAATAAAAGACCTTCCTTTATTTCTACGGTAATCACATCTTTTATGAGATTAACTAAAGGTTTTAATGGACTGTACAAGAAAACACAAATTTATTACTCCATCTTTCCTCACGTTTCATTACTGTACATGGGAAAATACATTTTGCTTTATTTCTTTTTCAGAAAATGGCAGTCAGAGCAGTCTAGCGAAATGCGATTAAACCGTTTTTATCTGTATTTGTTGTTATTTTTTTAAGTCATACAGTATTTTTACGATTACAATGAAATACAAAGAGGAAAAAGAAATAAAAATACCCTCCTGGTATAAGTAAGTTTCTTTTAGGACATGCGCAAATTAGCTGACGGTACAGATTGTGCTTCCGGGACAGATCGTGGGGTGACAATCACTAAACATAAACATTAGTTCTGCTACACTAGCGGAAGCTAATGCTAAAGCGCTAAAATGCTAACTTCAATTCAAACTATATCTGCCCTTGAACGACTACAACCCTCGAGCACCAATTTAATTTTGACATTATAATTCACGTTTTCTAACACCTTAGATATGGTATTTATGTTTGTATCTTGTTCTCTGCTGTCTATGTGTTTTGTTCCTGCTGCGTAAACAGACTTCAAAATAAGAGCACGATTATAAACCTCCAACTACCTGGAGAATCCTTAACAGTTGATAACCAAAACTTCAACACAGATGTCAAAGTTTATTCAACTGAAAGTTTACAGAACAGCCGAGGAAATTAATGCTTTGGAATTTATTCGGAAAATTTATTTAGGGGAAGCTAAGTTCGCTAAACATTTTCAAAGTTTGCAAAAGCGCTAATGTGCAATACAAAAAATTAGCTCCGCTATTAGCGCATTAGTGGTGTTCATAAAGGGTATTTTGAGTCAAAGGGACACATTTACAGCCGAGGCTCCTGAAATCCAGGCATTAATTGACCAACTAGAAGGTAAAACACTTGATTTGTCCTAAATCCATAAATAGGAGAACTAAACATCTCCAGAGACTCTGTATCCAGTTTACCTTGCTCCACGGGACAGGACTCTCATCACACTTTGGAAGATACGGCTCTTCAATCATTGTCTGCAGAAAGAGAGTAAAAAAGAACTGTAACTAAAGCCAGTGTGGTACTGATAATCAGCACCTGTTAGAAGAGACCAGATATGGAGCCTCACCGTATTTTGGAGCTCCCTGCTGTAGCTCTGCAGCGCCTTCAGAAGGTCCTCAGCAATGCTTCTCGCCTCATTGTTTATTGGCAGCACCCGGCCTGTTACAAGCTCCGCCCACAAGCCCAGGAACAGGAAGCAAAGGAGACTGCAATTCACTGCAAGAGAAGGAGGCTTAGTTAGATTCCATTGAAACAGGATGTCTACTTCAAGTGAGGAAGAACACACAGAGGAGAGAATCAGAACGTTTCAAAGACAAAGTTCATCCTGCTGCTGCTCTGTCTGCAGTAAAAACTCTACCATCTCTACGAAATAAACGCCCCACCAAACCGAAGCCCCTTGCACACTGAAATCAGTATGCACAGAGGGATAAGCTGGGGACAAGCGTAAACACCTCCAAATTGTGCAGGCTAGGCTAGGCTGGTTGCTGAGAGACCAATGGAAGTTCTGTATCTGTCAGGCTGTCGAAGAAAAGTCCTGAAAGAGTTTATGATATCATAGCTGCAGAGCCACTCACTCTTCACAGGCTGAACTTATTTTAACTTCATTATTATTATTATCATTATTATTAGGGCTGAGATGATTAATCGTGATGACTCGGTCACTGAAGTAACCGTCAACTAATTTAGTAATCAATTAATCATTAACTGGAGTAATACTGACTCTAAAAAAGGCCGTTTGCTGAAAGAACACAGTCAGAGCAGGAATGAAGCCAAAACTGCTTCATTTCATTTCAGATGAAAAACCTGATGAAATAGCAATTTTTTTTTTTTTTATCTAAAAATGAAGTAATTTCTTTTAAATTCTGAATCTTTTCTGCAAGTGATTATACATTAAAAGCTGTTACATGAACACATTTTATGTTTGTGAGTGTAAAATTCATAGTTTGAGCGTATTATTACAGTCAAACAAATCTGATCTCACACTCATGTTTCATGTAAAAACTGTCATTTCTCCCATTTATTACATGTCATGCTGCTGCACTGCCAGCTCTTGAATATTAAGACCAGATGTGATTATAAAGCATTCCGAAGAATCGGTTTCTGGGTTTTGTTCTGGGACCAGATCACTGCAGTGACTCATAAAAGTCCAAATTAGCAGTGAGTCTAAGAGCGGTTCCCACCAGCAGGGACCAATCCGGGCCGCCCACAGAACAAACAGTTCCAGAACCCACTGCCAGACATTTCAGCTAGCTGGAATGGAGGAACATCTCTAACTCCGCGTCTTTGATCGCATCCATTTCAATCTGCATCCAATGAATCAGATAACATGAAAAATGTGTTTGTTTCTGACATTTGATTCCAAAGTGAAACTTATATTTCAGATGAATTATTCCACTCAGAATTCTTTACTTCTGTTGAGGATTTTCCTCATAATAATAAACATTAAAAGTTATTCTAATTCAGAAATCAGTCGGGCTCCATTTGCATGAATTCCTGCATCAATGCGGCGAGGAGGAGATCAGCTGTGGTTCTGCTGAGGTTCTGGAAGCCCGGGTTTCTTCAGGTCATCTTCATTTTTGGTTCTGGTGTCTCATTTTCCTCTGAACATTACGCCATAGATTCTCTGTGGGGTTTTGCTTGATAATCCTCTCAAGGCTGCAGTTATTCTAGCTGCTTGTGAACCTTTTCCACCACACGTTTTCCTTTCACTCAACTTTCCATTAATAATCTTCTTTAGTAACCACCTTTTGTGACTTACAGTCATTGCAGAGGGAGTCAGTGACTGTTACCATGATTGGATCGAACATTTCTGCATGAAAAATCTTTTTTGTTGGTCTGAGGTAATATTTCTAAACTGAACTGTTTATTTATTAGCTGTAAGCAATAATAATTATAATAATAGAAATAAACAGAATTACATCAATCTGTGACAAAAAATTTTTTTTTTAAAGTGTAGCTTTCTGAATTTAAATAGTGAAAAAAGCATATTTTAACTTATTTTGAAGCATCTGAAAACTTCAGTAAAAACTTAATTAAATAAAACAATAAATTGTGGAAAAAAAAACTGTACCTCATTTAAAGAGCTTGAAAAATATTTATCTAGATTTAGAATTTGATTTTAAATGTAAACAAACAGTTTTTTCCTGCAAAGCAAAAAAAACCTTTAATTTTCCTTGTTGGAAAATTGTAATATTTAAATTAAATGAAATCTAATAACCATGTATTTTTTACCAACAGCCAATTAATAAACTTCTCAACATAAAACAAAATAACACAATATTATTTCTTCCAAATATAATTTTTTTTTTGCTCACTGAATCAGAAAATCTGTCAAAAAAAAAAAAAACAATAAAAAGTCAAGGAGCATGTTTAAAAAACATCAAAAACTTTAAAATATTAAAATTAGTATGAAAGAAGAAGCTGGTAAAAATGAAATAAATTTAAAATTTCATCACTTTTCCCAAAACATTTCTGCTATTTGTAAACTGGGAATTTAAATAAAATATTAAAAATCTACAAATGTAATAATTTGCTTTTACAAAGTCCCAACAATCCCTGAGGAAGAGTTTAATAACTGAGTTTATTTTCTGCTGCAGCAATGAAACCAATATCCAGAAAATTCAGAAATTAAATCATTTTCATTCTATTAAGATTAAAATATTTTTCTTTGATCACCTCTGTTCGGGTTCAGCATCTTAAAAATAATCAGAAAAAAGTCTTAAAACTGCTGAAAATACAGATTTGTGACTCAGTTTCTACAACAAACCAGGACTTTTTTGGTTAAATGAGCCTGAATCTGGACATGAAGTCGCTTCTGAAGCTAAAGAAGAAGAAGAGAAGAAATACTGACTTGTTTTCTTCTGCTGGAGGCTGGAGCAGCTGAGATGATGCCGAGCTCAGGTTTATCCCTGGTTCTGGTTCTGGTCCCGTCCCGTGCAGCGACTGATGTGGACCGTCCCCTCTGTCGGCGCCCATATTTATCCTCCATCCATCTCGGATCACAGCTTGTTCTTCAGAAGACGCCTGCCATCTTCTCGGAAGCTTTGACATCAGAGTTTGGAAAATTCCTGCATGTTTCCTCACATGACAGGGGGCAGGAATCCACACCTTCTGACTTTTTCACATTTCAGAGAAACTTTCATTACTGTTGCTGAGTCACTCGGGGTTAAGTGCATCAGCAGATGTTTAGGAAGTCAGGAGAAACACAACATCTGAGGCTTTATTGCTTTATTTTCAGTTTTTACTGTTAGAACATTAACTCTGACATCACTGATGTTTAACATCCTCAGCTACGACTGTGAGGAAGTTCTGGGCTGGGCTACATGCTTGTGTTTTTGGCTTCATGCTGACCTTTGACCTGCGTCTGGAGGGGTTTTTAATGCAAAAATGCATCTAAATGTTTGCTCTCAGATGCGATTTGCTGAAAACGTGATGGTGCGTGAATCACGGCTTCTCCTGCCTTGGTCAGATTCTGCTGAACTCTGAGTCAGTGATGAGCCACAGGGACAACCTGAGCCAGCCAGTCAGCTCTTCGCCCTCTCCGAGTCCAGGCTGCAGGCGGATGCTGCTGATCAAACGCATCGATTCGCTGATTAGCAGGAGTTTCCCTTCTCTGGGGGGTAGATGTGGAAAAAACTCCCTCGCTCTCTCCATCAGAGGTGCAGCTCCGACACTGGTGATGAAACGCGTCTGTGCCTGCAGAATAGTTTTCCTGCTGCAGGAATACCACGTCATCACTCTCTCCTCCCCTGCCCACGTTCCCTGGAAGATTGGTGGAGGGATCGCTGCATGAATTACGCATTCGCTCCATGTGTGTCGGAGCATGTCCTGCTGGAAGCCGGCGGCCTGCAGTTTGCTGCAGGACCTGTAAAAACAGAGGCCTGCAGCTCGCAGTTCGAGACGCAGGGCAGAGCCGGAGGGTCAAACGCATTTTCATTTTGGGTCCCATCGACATCATAAATGCTCTTAAAGCGCCGGTTGTGCCAGATATATTAACAAATAGCTGCCTCTGCATTCAAGAAGTACTTAAAATGAAACCATGCTGAACGTCTTTCTGCATCCATCAGCCCCTCCAGGATTTCCTGACTGCCTCTGTGATTTTTTGCAACAAAAATCACAGATTTTGTGGATAAGTTAGCAATATTTAGCAATAGGTAACCAGCGGTAGTCCAGTGGAAACAGCGCTGCAATGATAGAGTCTCCTAAAAACAAAGGCATGAACTAATTTTCAGAATCTTGTTGGGACATCAGTCGTCTCATTCCGCCGGAATGAGACGTTCTCGGAGGTAACGTGCTGTCTTCATGGCGCATTTGATTGGATTCCTGGCTTTGTCAGAGCATTTTAAACCAGCAGACTGAGGTTTAGTCTACGCTCTTGTGGCCCAAAAACTAAAAATTCAGTTTTATCTTGATTTAGCTGAAGAAACTTTCAACACATCCAACTAATATTTGCACCTGACTGTAATCTCCTGGTGATAACTCAGGTACATCTGTGTGTCATCAGCATAATGGTGATAATCTTGTTGTTGTGCAGAATTTGAATGAGTAGAAATAAACTCATTTTGGGCCGTATCAACGTCATAAAGGTTCTTAAAGGGCCGGTTGTGCCAGAATGCACTGAGAAAACCCATCAACAAACTGTTAAAATATTAATAAATAGCCGTCTCTGCATTCCATATGTTCTTCTTAAAATTAGAAAATACTGAACATCTTTCCGCATCGATCAGTTCCTTCAGGATTTCCTGATTGTTTTCGTGATTTTTGCGATCTAAATCAAAGATTTTGTGGAGCTCATTTAGAAATGTTAGCAAGAAATTTTGCAATATTTGCATTTATGTATGACGGCAAATGTGACTTTTTGTTCCTCGCCACATCGACCACGGACGACAACCTGACATGAAGTCAGGCTGAGGCAGCAGAGCAGCAGAAGTAAGAAACACTGCCACCTGCAGGTGGGAGTTAGCATCACTGAAACCCGACGTTTTTGACAATTTTTGGAGAAAATTTCCAATAAATTCACAATTGCGCATTAAAATGCAGGGATCTGTTGATTTAGCATGAATTTCCGCGATCGTGAAAAACCTTAGGGACAGACTGATGTAGTTTGGTGTCTGGAGTCCAGAGGGCCACATAAAAAGCTTTGGCGGGCCGGATTTGGCCCCGGGGCCTTAAGTTTGACACATGTGATGTAGAACAGATGCAAAGCAACAATATAGCATCAGAGAAAGACACAAAATGAGCAAATAATCCACAGTTGGGGATAAACTTTAGTTCTTTACTCGATAAAGTAACAAAACCTGCTAAACCCTGGCTGGGCTGGAGCGTCCGCAGGGTCAGCAGCAGGTCAGGAAGAGCCAAACAGTAAAACACCGTTCCTGAAAGCACATTATAACTTAGCACACAACATGGAATGGACCATAAAATTTAATTCAATAGCATGGAGTTAGAAAATGACACAACATGAAACACATCAACATTTTAGTCAAATAGGACAGCGCAGATGTGCAAAATTAATCAAGATAAATGAAAACTGCATGACCTCTTTACTGCCTTTATGAACACAAATAATATCTGAAAATTAAAAAAAGTAATGAAATAAAATAAGCAAAGATGTCTAAATATGAACTGCACATGGTCCTCACCCTGTGCCTGGTGAATGACCCCTGTCCCGATACCTGCCTGGTTTCTCCCTGCAGCAGATC
>CM026072.1:435204-555204 GCA_014839685.1 Anableps anableps | reverse complement strand
ACGATTTAACCGACTCAGAGGAGAGAAACGGAGTTCGCGCGGCAGAAACCCAAACCCGGCGCCGCTGTTACTGTTTCTGGTGCCGATATCTCAGAGCAGCTGGAATAAGACAAAACTAACTTCCGCGTAACTTTACAGCAACATGTAGGCGCTTGTTTTAAGGCAGTAATTCTGGAATATTGATAAAAAGTACCAGCTCCACTCTTGATCGTGTTCTGAGGAGGCCGATCTGGTGGCGATTCCGACCCGATCGTCGAAAGCCTCATTATTTCCCAGCGTTTCCACCTGAAACTGACTTCAGAGCTGGAACAGCAGCCGTTACCGTGGCTGCAAACACACGCAGCAGAAAATCGCAGCAGCTGCCGCAGGAAATAGAAACACGAGGGGAAACGCTGCCAAGGACAAAAACAGCAAACATAGAAGTCGCGCCACAGAACGGAAGTCCTCCAGACCACTAGGGGGAGTCTGGAGCAGCTAACGTTACCGACATAAATATGCTGCTGCTCCATAATATTGGAAAAATGTGGGCCCTCCCACACAGTCATGTTCATTCATGGAGTCTTCTTCTTTATTCAAGATATAAAAGTAAAACCCAATAAATAAATACATAAAAAAATTCTATATATAATATAGAATTATATATAATACATATATAAAACATTTCTTCGTGCATATGTATTTTTGTGTATGTATGCATATTTATTTTTATATTTTTGTGTATATTTACATGACAAAAAGAAGAAGAAGTTGTGTGTATATGTAAAATGATGTTGTTTCCCCGGGCCGGGCCGGGCCGGGCCGGGCCATCCCTGCGAGGGTTTGCGGGCGGGGCGCCGCTGTCCGATGTGCAGCAGCAGCCGGTTCCAGGCGGCTTCCTGCGCTCAGCGGTTCTGGGTTTGGATTGTTTGATTTCCTGCTGCAGCTGCTCTCAAGATCCCATCAGACATGTTTAAACAGAACCATGAGGTCCGTTCATGACGACCGGCTGTTTGTTCCGAGTCCAGACATCAAGCACCACCTTTTATTTACGAAGCCGGCTGTTCCTGATGATGCCTGGAATGTTAACAAACACACGTCGTTTCCTGCGCAGGGAGAGGACGGGCTGCAGGGACCTAAAGGACAACCCGGACGCAAGGGGAACCGAGGTCGAGCGGTGAGTTCTGGCCCATTAGGACTGGAGAACCGAAGCCTGCCCGCTGCCGGGACGTCCGTGATTCCTGTGTGTGTTTGGGTTGCTGCAGGGGAACTCAGGCGGGACAGGAGCGCCTGGAGCGTCCGGGGAACCGGGATATTCGGGACACAGAGTGAGTGGCCGAAGGTCCGGCTGGATGTTCTGGACAGACAGAGAGCATCCAGAGGCTGGAGATCGAGGTCAGGGGTGTCCAAAGTGTGGCCTGGGGGCCATTGGTGGCCCTTAAAATGATCGTGTTTGGCCCCCGAGCACCAGTCGAGAATGGTAAAAACTTTGGGCAGCAAGGCAGAAAACAATTCATGACCCCAAAAATGTGGAAATTGTCTGTTTGTCTTTTAAAGGGCCAGTATCATGTAAAATCGACTTTTTGAGCTTTCCATCCTGTTCTGATGTTTTTCCCTCATCAGCAGCACACCTGGGGCGCTGCTGTGATTCGTTCATGCGTGCTGCAGAAGTCCTTTAGTCTCCATGGCAACCGTTCAGCTGCACAGAACACCTGGACGGACCTAGCTCCGCCTTCAAGATGCAGCTCCTCCTCAGAGCTGCAGTTTCTAAGCTTCTGCCTCACAGAGCCCCCTCTCCCCCACGACTCCCCCACTCAGCTCATTGAGACCAGTGGCAGCAGTAATTAGCAAACAGCTGATGGAACTGCACATCTGCTGAGCTCATTATATGAAATACTTCTCAGTGAAACGCAGCTAAAAACATGGTTAAAGGGCTAATAGAGGAGGCTGTTGTGATGACTTCCTGAAGGCAGAGTTTCAGAAAGAGCGGGACTTTCTTAAAGAGACAGAGGCCCAATTTCAAGGCGTTAAATTAAGAAGTCATATTTTTCTTTTCGGTCCTGTTTGACATGAACAGCATGTTTATAACAACTGAAGGGAACATAGCCACTGGACCGAGCCATAACATGATTCTACGTGGCTGAAAACACGTTACCGGCCCTTTAAAGTGACCTTGTTCGGCCCCGACCACGGGTCAAGAATGGTAAAAAATTTGGCCGACAAAGTAGAAAACAACTGAGGAGCCAAACATGTGGGAGTTGTCTGTTTTTCTTTTAATAAGGCAACAGTCCGAGGCCCGTTTTATGTTCTGGATCTTCAAGGATTTACAGGTTTCATTAAAAGCTCTTTATTGTTGAGCAGGTAAAACTCAACAAAAACATCACAACTAGTTTTTGCGTTTTTAATTGAATGAATTTTGTGGCCCACCAGTAGTTTGAATTTTCCAGTTCTGGCCCCAGAGCGGACAGTTTGGGCGCCGCTGGTCTAGATGTTTGGGATGGAGACAGGCCTCAAAGGTTAAAGGTCAGGCGGCTTAAGGAGAAAGGAATCAGAAACGGTGAAGTTCTGTTGAAGCTCTGCTGAGGTGGTGAGGAACGCAGTGGTGACTGTCTCTCTGACTCTCGGCAGGGACACAGAGGTCCTCCTGGATTCAGGTCCATGACCGTAAGTCCACCTGAGAACTGTCTCACCTGTTTCTGTCCAAAGCTGCACATTCTCACTGTTGTCTGTTCTGTCAGGAGTGTCAGCTGGTCACCTACATCAGAGACAACTGTGGTGAGTTCACAGCTCCTCCGCAGCGTCCTCAGAGAACCTGCAGACCACCTCTGAATCGTGTCCTCTGTCCCCACAGTGTGCTCCTTCGGTACGTATCCCCACCACCCTGGAGGATGACGAAGGTCCCTGCTCAGGAGAGGCGGTGTGCCTGCAGACGAGGGAAACGGAGGCCTTACAAGATTTCTGCTGCTGGTGCATCACAGCATCGGCTTCAGATCCTTAATCACCTACTTGCTGCAGTTCTTGGTCTTATGTTAACAAACTGGGCCTGTTGGGTTGGACTTTTCCAAGCTGGTTAAAGGAAAGTGGGTATGACGAGGAGCAGTCGAAGTTCAATCATGACAGAAGAAGAAGCAGAGCTGGGCGATAAATCGATTTCATCCAGATTTTCCAAAAATTAAATCTTCAAAAACCAAAAATTCAGTTAGAATTTTTGGTTTTTGAAGATTTAATTTAAAAATATTTTAAATTTTTTAAAAATCTGGGTGTTTTTTCCCACCAGAGCTCTCCTCGGGTTTCCATAGTTCAGAGTGATGTCATCACCTCCAGGGCGGCCATCTTGTTTGACAAGCGTGTTTTACAGCTTCTGTTTATTCGGACTTTGAAATCAGGTCAACTCTATGATGGAGTGTCAGGACCAGGCTGTGCTTTTTTTAATTACCTTTAAATTTACCTTTTTTTAATTATTTTTTTAAAATTAATTATTAATTTTTTTTATTAATTTTTAATTTTTTTTAATTAAATTTAATAATTTAATTTAATTTAATTTTTTAATTACTTTTTTAATTACCAGAATAGAGACGTAATATTAGCTGAATAAAGATGTAATATGAGCAGAATAAAGTCGTAATAATAATAGCAGAATAAAGTAATATTAGCAGATTAAAGGCGTAATATTAGCCGAATAAACTCCTAATATTAGCTGAATAAAGTCACAAGGTTGGTGGAATAAAGTCGTTCTATAAACTGAATAAAGTCATATAATTACCAGAACAAAGTAGTAATTTTTTGAGTCTTCAAACACAAAAAGTAACAAAAAATTGAAATGAGGAATGTTGAGCATCTTGTGAAGTTCTACTTTGGTAAGGGTTTTACTGATCTGATTACTTGCGAATCTTTTTTCTAATTATAATGACTTTTGTCATAATTTGAAGACATTTTTCCTGGTAAAATTGCATCTTTGTTCTGCTAATATTATGAATTTATTCTCGTAATGAAACAAAAATTCTTGTGGCATGGCCTTGATGCTCCGTCGTCCAACTCACAGAAGGAATGACTGAAATAAAAGCCACTTTTTGAAAATATTTTCTATCATTTGTAATTTCTTTTTCAGAAAAGAAAGCGAGAAAAGAAATCAATTAAAATCGGGAATCGGATCTGGTATGAAAAAAATCAATGATTTTATTTTTAAGTCATAATTGCCGAGCCCTAAGAAGTATAAACCTCCTGAATGATGATAAATGTCCTGTCTGAATTTATGAATCAACCTTCATAATGAACTAAGGTTGGGACATTTTTTTTTTTTTTTTTTAACATACAAAAGTCCAGCGCCGGAACCTTTGTATTTGCATGTTTCTGGTACACCCATAAATCTGATACACAAGGGACATCCGCTAACAGCAGCGATGGAAGCAGCTCCTCTGGGGGTTAATTTCTGCTTCCAGAGCCGATCTGATGGGACGCTGGAAAAGACTCCAGTTGTGTTCAAGTTGTGCTAAAAGCAGTCGGCCTATCAGAGAAGCTATGCTAGCCTAAACTAGCATCTCAATGCTAAACATGTAGCAGCAACGCTAACGTCAGCGTCCACATTTCTAAAGGATTCAGATTAGTTCATTTCTGACCCTGCAATTGTAATCGAGCCCCACCACGATGATAAACTGTTTCTTTCTTCTTCGCTGGTTTTCAGGTGACACAGGGTGCCCGGCCTACCCCACCGAGCTGGTCTTTGGTCTGGACATGTCTGACGGTGTGACTCCAGCCGCTTTCGAGAGGCAGCGGTCCACCCTGCTGTCTCTGCTGGACAACATCAACATCGCAGAGAGCAACTGTCCGAGAGGCGCTCGCGTCGCCGTGGTGGGATTCAGCAGCTACACCAAATACCTGATCCGCTTCCAGGACTACCACCAGAAGGCCCAGCTGAGGGAAGCGGTGCAGAACATTGCCTTGGAGAGGACATCCAACAAGCCGCATTTGGGCGCTTCGATGCGCTTCGTGGGTCAGAACATCTTCAAACGTGTGCGAGCTGGAACGTTGCTGAGGAAGGTGGCGGTTTTCTTTTCTTCCGGGCGTTCGGAGGAGGTTAATGACATTCTAACCGCTGTGATGGAATACCGCGCTCTGAACATCATCCCAGCAGTTGTTTCTTTGACGAGAGCTCCCGAAATTCGGAATGCCATAGAGGTAGGTCTCAGCATTCAGTGATCCGTCAAACATCTGATCAGATCCAGTCTCCGCTGCTCTCAGACTTTGTTTCTAATAGTGGCCAGTGATTTTTATCTAAACTTGGTGAATCTACGACATTCCAGTAAGATTTTGTGGATCACATTCAGAGTTATAACTACAGATTTTTGATAAAAACAGAATCTTTAAAGCAAGGTCATGGTATATGATTGGCAGACGACTTGATTCTGTTCGCAGACGATGTGATTCTGTTTGTAGATGACTTGATTCTATTCGTAGATGACCGTATTCTGTTTGCAGACAACTTGATTCTGTTCGCAGACGATGTGATTCTGTTCGCAGACGATGTGATTCTGTTTGTAGATGACTTGATTCTATTCGTAGATGACCGTATTCTGTTCGCAGACAACTTGATTCTGTTCGCAGACGATGTGATTCTGTTCGCAGACGATGTGATTCTGTTTGTAGATGACTTGATTCTATTCGTAGATGACCGTATTCTGTTCGCAGACAACTTGATTCTGTTCACAGACGATGTGATTCTGTTTGTAGATGACTTGATTCTATTCGTAGATGACTGTATTCTGTTTGTAGACAACTTGATTCTGTTCACAGACGACTTGATTCTGTTCGCAGACAACTTGATTCTGTTCGCAGATGACTTGATTCTGTTCGTAGACAACCTTATTCTCTTCGTAGACAACCTTATTCTGTTCACTGACGACTCAATTCTGTTTGCAGACGACTTGATTCTGTTCGCAGACGACTTGATTCTGTTCACAGACAATGTGATTCTGTTTGTAGATGACTTGATTCTATTCGTAGATGACCGTATTCTGTTCACAGACAACTTGATTCTGTTCGCAGACGATGTGATTCTGTTCACAGACAATGTGATTCTGTTTGTAGATGACTTGATTCTATTCGTAGATGACCGTATTCTGTTCGCAGACAACTTGATTCTGTTCGCAGACGATGTGATTCTGTTCGCAGATGATGTGATTCTGTTTGTAGATGACTTGATTCTCTTCGTAGATGACTGTATTCTGTTTGTAGACAACTTGATTCTGTTCACAGACGACTTGATTCTGTTCACAGACTACTTGATTCTGTTCGCAGATGACTTGATTCTGTTCATAGACAACCTTATTCTCTTCGTAGACAACCTTATTCTGTTCACTGACAACTCAATTCTGTTTGCAGACGACTCAATTCTGTTTGCAGACGACTTGATTCTGTTTGCAGACATCCTTATTCTCTTCGTAGACAACCTTATTCTTTTCACAGACGACTTGATTCTGTTCACAAACGACTTGATTCTGTTTGTAGGTGATGTGATTCTGTTCTGACATGCCCCTCAGAGCCCTAACACCAGCTGTTTTTTCACAGGTTGATGACTCAGGTAGCTCTGTCTTCACACTGTTGACAAGGCAGGACAACCTGGCTACCGACCTCAGGAAGATCAAGAATTGTGCGATCTGCTACGGTAAAAAACAGAACCTTGAATATGATCCTGTTTCAAACCAAAAAGCAAAATAACTAGCACAGTCTCAAAGTCCTGACCTCATTTCTTTGCTAGACTGGACCAAAAGTGAGAAAACAAGCAGTCAGGCTCCAAAGATAAACCCTTAAAGACCCTCAGAAAACCTGGAAAGCTACTGATCAAGACCTTAATTAGGTTCGAGTAAATTCTGATCATGTGAAAGAAAATACAAAGAAATGAGAACTGGATCAGCACTTTTCTCTTCTGTATTGTCTTTGTGGGTCAAGTGGTGAGATTCACTGATGCATCAGGCTCATGAACACTGACTGAACATTTCCAGCTTCCATCCAAATCTAGCATCAGTTTTTCTGGCTCTTTTCCAGACCCCTGCCGGCGCGCCGAGGAGTGCTCCTTCATCCAGGACCCACTGCTCCCTCAGCAGGCGGACGTGGACCTCGCGCTGGTTCTGGACGGCTCCAGGGAGATGCAGGCGGACGAATATGCGGGCGCTCAGCAGCTGCTGGCGTCTGTGGTGGAGCAGCTGGCCGTCAGCGCTCAGCCCCGCAGAGCTGGGGCCCAGGCCCGCGTGGCCGTGGTCCAGCAGGGCGAAGCTCAGGCCGCGCAGCTGGAGTTCGGCCTGCAGACCTACCAGAACCAGGACCTGATGAAGACGCACCTGACGCAGAAGATGCGGCAGCGGCGCGGCGCCTCGCTCCTGGGGCGGACGCTGGACTTCACCCTGAAGGAGGTCCTGCTGAAGGCCGGCCAGGCGCGCAGGAGGCGGGCCCTGCTGGCCGTGGTGGCCACCGAGACGGCGTCCTGGGACCGAGCCCAGCTGCGCTACGCCTCGCAGAAGGCCGGCTGTGAGGGCGTGGCCGTGTTCGTGGTGGCGGTGGGCGGCCGCTACAACCAGACGCAGGTGGAGCAGCTGGCCGGGCTGCCCGTCCAGCAGCACCTGGTCCACGTCGGCCGGCTGGACGCCCAGGAGCGGGGCTACGTCCGGCGCTTCTTCAGGGTCTTCCTCTCCGCCCTCAACAGTAAGACCTTCATCTTTCAGCAGGAAACACTCAGGCCTGCGGCAGCATCAGGACTTGATCACTAATCATCAGGTGTTAGTGATGATTCCCCTGAATGTGTTCCAGAGGGAAAAATCTTGCATCCTCCTGCCTCCGTGAACTGTGAGGAGCTGGTCGGTCAGGAAGGAGGACAAACCTTCACAGAGTAAGAATCTGCAGAAACACTGTCTGCCTGAGTTTTCTACCAACCCTTGGAACCATTTCCAGAGATGTAGCAATGAATCCTTTTGTTTTCCTGTGAGCCATCTTTAGTCTGTTGCTTAAACTCTGCAGAACATCTACAATAACTGGATGGTCCCAACATCAAAGGGAAATAAACCTGCTGGGCTGAGCTGAAGCTTGTCTGATGTCTCCAGATCCCGCAGATATGAGCTGCCGTTTGTAACGTTCCACAGTCACAACTAACAGCAGTAATTTGGGTTATTTAGCCTGTCATTAGAAGAAAAATGGGGGTTAATTTTTTAGTCATATTTCCACCATGTTATTCATTCATTAATAAATGTCACAGTTTCAAACTAAATATTTAGTGAGCAAGCTAAAAATGTAGTCTGCAGCTAAATATTTAGCTTCACATCTATTTAGTTAGCAAGTGAAATATTTTGTTTAAGGCTAAATATTTAGTTAGTAAGCTATTAAATATTTAGTTTATGAACCAAATGTTTAGCTCCAAACAACATATTTAGTTAGCAAGCTAAATATGTAGTCTGAGGCTAAATTCTTAGCTTGCTAACCAAATATTTAGTTTGTAAACTTTAGCTTGCTCACTAAATATTTAGTTTGTAAAACAAACTTTTAGCTCCAAACTAAATACTTAGTTAACAACCTAAATGTTTACCCTTAAGCTAAATACTTAGTTAGCAAGCTAAATATTTAGCCCCAAGCTAAATAGTTTATAAGCTAAATATTTAGTTAGCAAGCTAAATATGTAGTCTGAGGCTAAATATTTAGCTCGTTAATTTCGGTTGAAATTATGGCATTTATTACCGACTGAGTAACATGGTGATAATACGACCTTTAAAACTGAACCCCATGTTTTCCCCTTATAACAGGCTCAATAGCCCAAATTACTGTTGGTTATTTTTGACTGCGTAACTTTACAAACAGTGCCCCATACAATCTGGGTCAGGGTTAAAGGTCACAGAGGGACGGAGACGTTGTTTAATGCTAAAGACATATTTTCCTGATCTTGTGCAATTCAACACAGACCAGATCCTGACAAACAGAACATTTACCAAACCCAAACCGAGGAACGGAGCGATCAGCTCCTCAGTCCAGACTGGAACCGGCTATGGTCCAGTGGAGAGTTCTGCTGGGGTCAAGTGGGAGTTGGTCGACCAGTCAGCTACCAGAAATCCCAAATATAGGACAGTCGGACAGAAAGTTTCACCTTCTTGTAGCAAAAATCCAAAGAAAAGCTCCTGTAGGTTCTCTGAGATCAGGGATCTATGGTCCTGGTGGTGAACCCAGATGTTTGCTGTCTCCAGGGTGGATGATGGGCAGCAGGGCTTCCAGGAGCAGACCGGCGGTCAGATCCAGACGGACCTGCTGGACGTCTTCCAGACTCCGGGCAGAGGAGACAGTCAGACGGTGGAGCTGGGAACGGACCTGAACGGTAGCTGACACACAGTCCAGTCCAAACACACCTTCGGTACCGAGACAGGGAGGGCAGATACCTGCAGCTCATCGGTTCTGACTTTTATTAGCTGCTGCAGATCAGACAGACTTCTTCTTCTCCACAGCAGATGTTGTCCTCATGTTGTCCCTCTGCCATTCACTGTGCATGTTGGTGTCTCATGTGTTTACCTGCATGTATTCTGTGTGTGTTTGGGTCAGTAAATGTGTGTGTTCTGCTTGCAGCCCGCTGTCAGCTGGATGTTGATATTGGTTTCCAGTGTTCCGACTTTGTCCAACTGTGGTTCTTTGACAAAACCATCGCTGCATGCTCGCCCTTCTGGTACGGCGGCTGTGGCGGCAACGCCAACCGCTTTAGCACGGAACATGAATGTTTCCTGACATGTGGCATCCAGAGTAAGTCCCACCCTGACCCGGCACCGACCCGCTTTGATCTGTCTCAGTTTTGATGTGTGTGTGTGTAACACTGTGAGCTCTCTCCGCTTCAGCAGCCTGATAACAGACGGTACCGGCTTCGGTTCTGAGGCCGTATGGGCTGCCGTTTGCAAAGTTACACAGTCAGAAATTAACAGCAATACTTTGGGTTATGTAGCCTGTCATGAGAGAAAAAGAATGATGGCTAAATACTTAGCCTGCTAGTTAAAATTTAGCTTGTTGGATAAATATTTAGGTCCAAGCTAAATATTTAACTAACTAAATATTTAGTTTGTTGGATAAATATTTATGTCCGAGCTAAATATTTAGCTAGCCAATTAAATATTTAGTTAGGAAGCTAAATATTTAGCTCCAAATTAAATATTTAATTTCCAAACTAAACATTTAATTTCCAAACTAAATATTTTTGCTTGGCATAACTAACTAACTAGCTTGCCAACTTAATATTTAGCCAATAACCTAAATTTTTAGCAACCAAGCTAGCCTGCTAACTAAATAGCAAGCTCAAAATTTAGTTCCAAGCTAAATATTTAGTCTTCAAACTAAATATTTAATTTGGAGCAAAATATGTAGTTTTTAAACAAAAATATTTAGCTTGGACCTTAGAGATTTAGCTTGCAAATTAAATATTTAGTTAGGAAGCTAAATATTTAACTCCAAACAAAATCTTTATTTTCCATACTAAATATTTAATCTCCAAACTAAATAATTATCTCGGACATAAATATTTTAGTTAGCAGGCTAGCTTGCTAGCTAAATATTTAGTTTGCTAGATAAATATTTAGCTATTAACCTACATTTTTAATTAGCAAGCTTGCCCGCTAACTAACTAGCTAGCTAAATATTTAGGTCTGACCTAAATAAGACGTGATCACATAGTTTCGTTTTATTGATAATTTAACAGAATTAACAGGAGGTGAATGTATATTGAATGGAGGTGTTGTACCAAGTTACACCACAGGGTGGCGGTGCTTCCCCTGCTTTCCCAGTCCACACACATACACGAAGAAGGGCACCAGCAGTAAAGAGTCTGCGTCTTATTTTAGTTTAATTCCAGGTTCATAACCTCCACCAAGCACATGTAAATGATTCATATCAAGTTTTAATCATCTAAAATGTGTTATTCCATCAACCAGTCTGATATAAACTATGTTTTAAGAATGAAATAACTGTTCTACTGTGTTAGGATTTTGGCGTTAGCATGCTAGTTGCCTCGCTAGCTTAGCAGCTAATTGCTGAACTGTTAGCGGTGATTGCAGCGGCCCAATAGCAACTTCAGAGGCATAAAATTATGTATTTCCGCGAGAAATGAACACACTCAGAGAGCAAAAATATGTTCAACCTGCTAAAAGTTATGTATTTTATGCAAAATAATTTGTTAATGGCAGTGGCATTATTAGGCCATCTCTTTGGTATTTAGACTCATGTTTAAAATAATAACGTGAAATAAAGAAGCTCTGTAGACATGTCTTATGTAGTACTACATCAAGTTTATTGTAAAACAGTGTATATAGCGCTGTAGGGTCCCAGGCTGAGAGACGTGAAGACCCCTGCCCTGGACAACTGATCCTGCAGCTTCTCTTTGGTGGCAACCATTGAAGACACCGGAACACAAAGATCACAGCTCATCTGCTCCTCCGAAGTCTTTTCCAGCCTCATCTGACCCGTGACATGTTGTCTTCATGGTTTCCTCCTTTCTGCTTCCTCTAACGTCTGCATGAAGCTGAGCTCAGGTTGCGCTCCTCACCGTCTCACCTTCTCAGCTCAGATGTTGGACTCTGCAGCTGCTTCTCACAGCCTGTAGATGTTTAGCTGTTTCCAGCAGGTCTGACCGTCAGCGTCTGTTTTCTCCCTCAGGTCCCACCGTGAGGCTGGAGACGGAGGTCTCGGTCTTCTCTAAAGGTGATCATCTCTGAGCTCCACGCACACCTCAGCTTCCAGATGATCCATCAGAGCTACAGCAAGAAGGGGTTCAGGAGGTTCTCCTGATGCTCGTCTGCTGAGCATCAGTTTATCCTCAGGCTGGGCGATAAATCACTTTCATCCAGTCATCAAATGTTTGGTTTTTGAAGATTTCATTTTTGGAAAATCTGGATTTTTTTTCCACCAGTGCGCTCCTTGTGTTTCCGTAGTTCAGAGTGATGTCAGCGCGTCCAGGGCGGCCATCTTGTTTTACAGCTTCTCTTATATGGGTTTTGAATTCGGGTCAACTCTACGACGGAACATCAGCACCAGACTACGATTTTTTTTAAAAGAGGAGAACGTCGTAATATTAGAAGAATGAAATAGTTATCTTATGAGAACTCCAACACAAGATAAAAAAAATTATCCAAGCTTTTTTCTCATAATTTCTCGTAATTAAACTAAAATCGTCGCAGCGAGGCCCTGATACGCCGTCACTAAGGGACGACTGAAATAAAAGCCACTTTTTGAAAATATTTTCTGTCATTTCTTTTTTGAAAAGAAAGCGAGAAAAACAAAATCGATTAAAATTGGAAATCTGGTTTGAAAAAGTCGGAGATTTTATTTTGAAGCCCGGTCCTGAGTTAATGTTTAGCTCCAGGTTCTGATGGATCGTTGCTGGTGGCCCTGGTCGGTCTTCTCATGCTCCGTCTAACCGCGGGTCTTCTCCCTGCAGACGCCTGCCTCCTCCGCCAGGACCCCGGCAGCTGCCAGGAATACTCCATGAAGTGGTTCTTTGACACCGTCCAGAACCAGTGTTCCCGGTTCTGGTACGGCGGCTGCGACGGGAACGCCAACCGCTTCGAGACGAGAGAGGAATGCGAGAACCTGTGTCTGACGCAGGTCCGATGAGGAGGATGAAGGTCCCAGCTGGAGAGGAAACCGCAGGACTTCATGCCACCAGAAGGAGGCGTTTTCTTCTTCACCGTGGACTACAGGAGCCCTGAAGGGTCACGCTCTGGCTGCTCCAGGACTCCCAACTGAAGTTCCCTCTGATTTGACCCGTGAAGACCTTTGTTCACCACGTCTGGATGATCCCCATCCTTCAGACCCGGATGTTTCCATCCCAGCAGCGGCGGCGGCAGAATGTCTTCATCCAGAGATGGTGAGCAAACGTCCTGAAGAGGCGAGACGACCCGGATCCTTCTGGGTTCTGGTCAGGCTTCAGCTGCTCTCTAATAAGGAACCAGCCGACCCATCGAACCGGTCTCGGCACCAAACACACGCAGTTCTTTAGCTCTTCCTGGGAACCTCAGTTGGGAAACGCAGTGTGACCCTTCCAGGCCTCCGTAGACCTCCTGTTGTACCGTCACCACAGACTGATCCGGTTCTGCTGGTCCTCGGATCAGGTGCTATTGTTATGAAAGCGGGTCGATCCGAGGATCTGCTCCCATTTTAATGTTTGTGATTTGATGAAATGTTCCTGGTAACGGATCAGAACCATCAGCCTGGTTCATCCGTAACAGCGCCCCCTGCGGTCCGAGCGTGCAGCTCTGCTTACACCGATGCACATCCCTGCCCCCTGCTGGTGGAGATGTGGAACTACCTGTAAAAAGACTTCCTGTTTGCAGGAAAACGCTCCTGGTTCTTCCCGCTCCATCCTCCTCTTCTTCACTGGTTCGGTCTGCCCACAGCTTCTCCTCCGTGTCCCTCAGAACTGGAACCGACCCCCTCACATCTGCCTGCTAGAAACAGCTGGTTCTGGTTCTGATCCCTGTGTGCTGACGGGTCAGGAGCTGAACTGCTCCAGGTTGGCTTCAAGCTGCAGAACCATTCAGGAACCGGGCCTGAGTTTAGAACATCAGGTCCTGAAAGCCGTTACTGAGTGGAGTAACGGGTTCTGTCCCAGCAGGAACCAGAACCAGAACATCTAATGTACTGCAGTAGAAACCCAAATAAAGGAACCACAACTGGTTGTTCTGATGCTTTATCGAGTCCATTTCATGTTGGATGTCTGATGGATGTTTGTCGGATGCATCCATCCATCCTCCAGATCATCCACATTTACAGCCTGTGCAGAAATGCTGAACGTTAGTTTTTCTACTCTAAAAGCACAAAGTCTAGACGTCTAGAACCTTCCAGAACCCCGCTAGAACCCTGCAGTCATACTGCTGTTTATGGTAAAGCAAAGATAAAAGCAGATTTCCAGCTGGTCGAGTTTCAAGTCCAGTTTTCCTTCATGTGTCGATGGCGATGAAGGAAAACTGCTGAGTCAGAACTCCACTGGATTCCGGTTCTGAATGTTTGTTTCTGAACTGGACCCAAAGGTTCAGTTCAACCCATCAGGCCTCCAACAGGAAACGGTTCAACAAGGTTCTAACAACTAAAATCAGCCGTAAGGCCACTGCTCTGGCCAGAAAAGGAGGGAATCACCATAGCAACCAGTGACTCAGCAGCTTCTTCATCCCTACGTTAATCCATCATGGCCGCCGCCTATAATCAGCCAGGGAATCTTTATTTATCAAGTGAAGAATCAGTTTAAACTTGAACTTTCAAAATAAAGCTTCCACATTCTCTTCACAATAAGAGTCTGGCTCCTTTATTAAATATTAATGATGTGGAAAGAAGGAAGTCATTCTGCTGAAAATGGTTCTGAAATATTCCAGAACCACGTGTCTAATTCATGAACCCGTTTCACATCCGTCAGAGAAAACAAAGCCGATTCATGGTGAACGGAACCAAACTGCTGCACAGAACCGGGCCCAGCTGCCGGGACGGTTCATTAAAGGTCATGCAGAACCGAGAGGTCCGGATCGTTGGCGAGACCGGACCTTCAGGTGAGTCAGAAACCGGGTCATTTATTCACCTGTTCATTGATCTGAGCGGCTACAAGAACAGAACCAGAACCCATCGCCAGCTCCACTCCGTGTTCTGGGATAAATTACATTATTTACAGCGTTTGGCTCCAAAGGGATGGAGCTGGAGGAGGAACAGGAAGTCTGTCAGGAAAACCCTTCAAAATAAAATCCAGTCCATGTTCATTTTCACTTCCACACTTTGACGATGCCGTCTCTGGACGAGGTGACGATGAAGCCCTGCGTCGTCTGGAAGGTGGCGATGTCAGTGATGATGTCATGATGGCCGACAGGAAGTGACTCCAGGCCGCGGCGAGGAGAGTCCTCGGCGGCGCCGCTCTTCTGTTTGCTGTGGATCTCCTGCAGAGACGAGAGGAAGGAGACATGACGGCTGCTGTCTGTGTGTGTGTGTACTTGTTTCACTGCCTATAGGGGACCGCCTTCACCACCTTCACCCACAAACTGAGGTCGTTGTGGAAAGTGGGGACATTTTCCTGGTCCTCACTTTTCCTCAGCTCTGCTGCGCTCTGCTAGTGAGGTACAGAGTTGGGGCTGGGCCAGTTATCAGTTAACAAAATTTTCTGTTTTTAAAGATTTAATTTTGAGAAAATTTGGATTTTTTTTCCCACCAATCCACTCCTTGGGTTTTCATAGATCAAACTCATGTTTGCCCATCTTATTTGACAAGCATGTTTTATTTTTGAAAAAAAAAAAAAAAAAAAAAAAAAAAAAAAAAAGAGAGACTAGCAACAAATCTAGCAGTTTTTAAAAAAAAAAAAAAAAAAGATTAGCGATAAACGACGTTTTTTTTTCCAAAAAAGCGACCAGCATCAAATCTGGCAAATTTTTTTCCTTCAACAAAGCAACCTGGTACACATCTCGTGACTTTTTTCAAAAAAGTGACTAGCGACAAATTAGCGTCACACAATGAATCGATTTTATCGATACATCGAATTTTCTGTTTTTGAAGATTTAAATTTTGGAAAATTTTGATTTTCTTCCACCAACAGCTTGCTGGTGTTGTGTTTTACAGCTTCCATTTATTTCAACTTTGAATTCGGGTCAACTCAGAAGAAATGTCTGAAATAAAAGCTAGTTTTTTAAAGATATTTTCTGTCATTTGTTTTTTGTTGTTTTAAGTTAAAAAGTGAGCGAAAAGAAATCAGTTGGAAATCAAAGTTGGTATAAAAAAAAAATCTGAGATGTTATTTTCAACCCACATCACCCGGTCCTATTTAGAGGTACGGCGTTAAGTTTCGGTGAAGGTTCGGGACAGTGCCTGGGGTAGGCATGAATGAATGAATGGAAGTCCACACGAAGTCCTCAGCGGGCTAGAAGAACAAGGATGCGTGTGTCTCAGGTACCTGAACCACTTCGGTCCCCTCGATGATCTTGCGGCTGTAGAGGACAGACGGACAGTGCAGCGAGTCGTGGGCTCCTCCCGCTACGATGTACGACCTCTCTGGGTAGGCCAGGTCCCAGAACCTGAACAGAACCACATGGTTAAAAGCTGCTGCGGTTCTGCCACAGAGTCCGGTTCTGAAGGTTTCGGTCGCTCTGTGTGGGGATGAGCAGCAGAGGTTGTTCATGCTGTGGAGACTGGAACCAGGACAGGTTCAGGTGGTCCAAATGGTTCTAATTATTCTGTGCAGCTGCAGAACTTCTGATCCGTTTCCCATAAAACTCAGATGGTTTTAAAGAGCAGAACAAGCTCCCAGAACCGAAACGTGTCCCTCAGCATCAGCAGACCGACTCGGCTCTGATGTTCCGGTCCGATCCGCTGCTGCTTTCCTCACCTGATCCTCATGTCCGACCCGGCCGTCAGCAGCAGAGGGTTCCCGTCGGCCGGACTGCAGTAGATCCCGTGAACGCTGTGAGGAGAAGGCTGCAACACAAACAGCAGCAGGAGCGTCAGAACCGTTCCCAGGACCAAACCTTCGTCACCCGGACCCGGGACAGACCTGCATCTCGGAGAGCGGCGGGGCGGAGCTCGCCCACAGGGTGAACTTCCGGTCTCCGGTCTCCATGTCCCAGATGGACACCTCGTTGTTCCCCTGGACGGCTGCAGAGACACAAAGAGACGGGATGAGGCGGGTTCTCCTTCCGAGCGTTCCTCAGAGGACCCGAGACGGCTCCGACCTGCGATCACCGACGACTGGTACAGCGGGTGCATCAGCAGCCGGCGGACTCGGGCCCGGGCCGGGTGGGAGTGGTTGGAGATGGGGAGCTGGAACCGCATATCCCAGCATGCCATGGTGCCGCTGCTCGTTCCTGCGGGATGAAACACAGCGGCTCAGTCACCGAAGAGATGGATCAGGAAGGTTCCAGAAGCAGGAGGCTTAACGTGCAGCGGACCCAAGCAGAGCCAGCACTGGTGCATGTCCACGCTGAAGGACGTGATGAGGCCGAGCCGCAGGTCGTGACGCAGCGTCCAGGCGTTGGAGTTGGAGCGCAGGTCCCAGCCCACCAGGGAGCCGTTCACCGTGGCGTAGGCCAGCACGGACTGAGCGCCCGAGTTGAAGTGGTGGACGTCCACGGCGCAGCCGTCCTCCTGCAGGTCCAGAGTCCTGAAACCAGACGGGAGGACGGAGGATGAGGGTCAGCAGGTTATCTGATCCTTTAGCCCTTCAGACACTTGGGCTCATTCAGTTTTTATTTTCAGCCATTTTGGATCTGATGGATGAACATGAGGTAACGTTTTTCTGAGCCAGACTCCTAAATGTCTCACTGGAAGCAGACATTCACCCTGATATGAACTCCCCTCATGTTAACATTCATTTTGGGATTTAAAAGAAATCATTTATTAATTTGATCTTTGTCCAGCAGATGGTGCTACTTTCACCTGTTCAAAGCAGCAAGATTTCACATTTTACAGTTTCCTGTAATGAATAAGACAAGGCGAGTGTTGACTAATAGTGTGCGTTAAAACAGTGGAGCAGTGGTGGACAAACTTCTGCTAATGTGGTAATAGCGCACCTCATTTTTGTTTAGCACTTTTGCTAACTTTGAAAATGTTTAGCACACTTAGCTTTCCCTATATTAATTTTTCTGGATAACTTCTAAAGCCTTAATTTACTTGGCTGGTTTGTAAACTTTCAGTATTTAGCTCCCGCTAAACACCATGTTTGTATAGCGCTTCAGCGTTAGCTTCCACTAAATAACATATTGGTCAAAGGCTTTAGCAATAGCATTCACTAAACATCATATCAGTATAGCGCTTAAGCATTAGCTTCCACTATACACCATGTCGGTATAGTGCCTTAGCGTTAGCTCCCACTAAATACCATGTTGGTATACCTCTTTAGCGTTAGCTTCCACCAAATACCAAGTCTGTATCGCGCTCTAGCAGAACTACTGTTTATGATTGGTGCTTTAGGGTTAGCGCAGCTAACCTTTTAGTTTGTGGTTCTCACCACGGCAGTGGAGCAGCATGAATGTGTGAATAAACTGAGCCTTAGAGGGTTGAAAACACCTCAAATATTAATATATCTGATCTGAATATTTTAGACTAAAGGAGTTTTAAAAGAATGATTTAAAGTGGAAAAAAACAATAATTTCAACCATTTTAGGGAGCCGATGTTTGCCCAGAGGGACGCAGTGTCCTCCTAACGGCTAATCAGGGTGTCCATGGAGAGAAGCGGCCGGGTTCTGGACCTTACCGGCTCTGGAACGGCTGCACTTTAGGAGATTTGGGAGGCTTGTTAGCTTCCACAGCGAGCAGCTGGATGGATCCGTTATCGGAGGCCACGGCTAAATAATGCGAGCCCTGGCAGAAGGTCAGCGTCTTCACGTGACCCCCGATACGGGAGTAGGTCAGCACGGACCTGCGGGGACACGGAGAGAAGGTCCAGGATTATTGAGAACATCAGAACCACAGGACAGGAAACAGGTCGGGAATGTTAAAGCAGAGTGAGCAGGAACGTCCAGCAGAGCAACTTGTTCTGTCTGGAGGGAGCGGCAGCTTGTCTGGATGTCCTCACCTGGTGGTGGTGGTCTTGCCCTCCATCTTCTGACTGTCCCAGACTTTGACCGAGCCGTCGTTGGACGCCGTGGCGAAGATCGAGTGTTCGTCCGAGACCCGGATTCTGTTGACGGCGGCTTTGTGTTCGTGCAGGTGGGCCACCAGCAGACCCTTGGGGTGCCATCCTGAAGCAGAGCGCAGCGTCAGACCGCTGTGTGTGCCCACAGCGCCCCCTGGCTGCGCTCAGGTGCACAGACCTTACCTGGAGGAGGGGGCCGGCTCTCCCACTCAGCGCTCTCCATCATGTGCTTGGCCATGCGCTCAGCGCTGCACTGCTCCCTCTTCTGCTGCACCAGCTGCTGCAGCTCCACCTTGCAGGTGTTGATGCGTCGCTGGTAGGCGGGGCCGCTGGCCACAGACTGCTGCACGGGCGCCGCCGGAGCCGCAGTCGACTTCCTGACCTGGTTGCCGGGGCCGTCGGCGGACTGAGAAGGAAACATCAGCGCTGAAGATCATCACACTGCATGCGACGCCGTTTGTAAAGTTTCGTAGTCAGAATTAGCAGCAATAACTTGGGTTATTTAGCCCGTCGTACAGGAAAAGAATGGGGTCCATATTTCAGACATATTTTTACCATGTTCTTTATACCTTTATAAATGTCACAGTTTTAAACTATTTAATTAGCACGCTAAATACTTGGCAAACAAAATATTTAGTCAGCAAGCTAAATACTTACTTTGGAAGCTAAATATTTAGCTTCAAATTAAAAGTTTAGTTAGCAAGCAAAAAATTAGCCAGCTAAATAATTAGCTCCAAATTGAATATTTAACAATAAGCTAAATATGTAGCTTCAAATTAAATATTTAGCTGGTTCATTAAATATTTGTTTTAAGCTGAAATGTTGAACATGAGGAAAAGGTAAAAATATTAAGTTTGAAACTGTGACGTTTATAAATTAAAAAATGAAGTCCCATGGTTTTCTCTTATGAGAGGCTAAATAACCCGAGTAACTCAAATTGTTTTTGTTAATGTTTTACTGAGTAACCTGTTCTGGTCCAGTTAAAAACCACACACAGACTGAGGGGCGGGGCTACACAGGGGCGGGGCTATCGAGGGGACAGGGCTACATAGGGGGCGGGGCTGCATAGGGGGCGGGGTTACCACGGTGGGCTGTATGGACGGCGGGTCCTGAGATCCGAACATGCTCTTCCACTCCTCGTTCATGGCCGAGTCCTGCTTGGTGTGCTTCCTCGCTGCAGGGACAAACAGAGGAGAACCGGATCAGAACCTGGTGCTGATCCGGAATGATCAGAAACAATCCGAACCATCTTCTGATCTTCTACCACAGAAGAAGAAGATGATCCGAACACATGGACGCCTCCAGCTGTCCATCTCATTAATGATCCAGAAATAATCAAACCGAGTTCGGAACCAGAACTGAGACCCTAAAGGACCAACAGGAACAGGTTCTGTTTCAAACTGTAATTAATCTCCAGAACCATCGAAGATTCTGCTGGACTCTGCAACCAGACCTACAGGAACCGGGTCAGAACCATTTCTCTGTGGTATAAATCAGTGTTTCCCACCTCTCTTATCGTCAGACTCGGTTTTGGGTTTGATCAGATCCACCTGGCGGCCCATGATGCCGAGCGTCCCCAGGTCGATGACTCCCGTCTGTCCCGCGTCTCCCAGGTGTCCCTGGTCCCCCATGTTGGCTTTGGCCTTGTTGGACTTCAGCATGAAGTCTTTGAGAGCCAGAAGCTTGTCCTCCTCGGCCTCCGTCATCCCCTGGACGGACAGAGTGAACGTCGGTCTACAAACAGACTGATGGTGTCAGTTGTCAAAACAGGGAGAAGCTGCGAGTTCTGGTCCAGTTCGGGTCAGACTGGGTCACTATCGCTAACTGTTCTGGTTTATCTGAAGGTGAAATAAAATCAGGACGTTGAAGGAACAGATGGAAGATGATCACAGAACCGGAACATCTTTGCAGTGGTGGGTACGTTAACTAAAAGTTAGCTGCGCTAACACTTAAAACAATCATCATAAACATTAGCTCCGCTAACGCTAAAGCGCTCTATCAACATGGTGTTTAGTAGTAGCTAACACTAAAGAGCTATATAGGCATTGTGTTTAGACGAAGCTAATGCTAAAGCGCTATACCAGCATTGTATTTAGTGGAAGCTAATGCTAAAGCGCTATACCAACATGGGACATAGTGGAAGCTCATGCCAAAGCGCTATACCAGCATTGTATTTAGTGGAAGCTAATGCTAAAGCGCTATACCAACATGGGACATAGTGGAAGCTCATGCTAAAGCGCTATACCAGCATTGTATTTAGTGGAAGCTAATGCTAAAGCGCTATACCAGCATTGTATTTAGAGAAAGCTAATGCTAAAGCACTATACCAACATGGGACATAGTGGAAGCTCATGCTAAAGCGCTATCTGAACATGTTATCTGGTGGAATCAAGAAGGTCAGGCTGAAGGAGGTCTTCATCACCCTGGGACCTTCCAGAAGATGATCTTCACTGAAGCTTCAGCTCCTAACGGCTTCCTGGAAATTGACTAGAACAGTAAGGTGGACCTTCTTCTCTGGTCCAACCCTTAGAGGAACCTTCAAGGGTTGGACCAGAGCCTCCTGGAGGAGGTCCTTAGCAGAATGTTCTTCTTCACAGAACAACGGTTCCTGCCGATGTTCCTCAAAAGATCAGAGCCAGAGTTTAACTCAAACATCTAGAAGCTCAGACAGAAACCCAGAAACCTGATCTGATCTGGTTTGGATCGTTTCCTGATGTTCTGGCTGGAACTTCTGTCCCTCAAGAGGAGCGTGAGATGTTTCTGACCTGTGACAGAAGCTTCTTCAGCAGCTGAGCGATGGCCGGGTCATCGGGAGTCGGACACTCCGGGATGGATCCGACTCTCTTCTTCTGCCGCAGCAGCAGGTGTCGGAAGAGGCTGCCGATGTCTTTGGAGCGCAGGGCGTAGTCGAAGATGGAGCGACTGACCGGCTCCTTCAAGACGCTCAGCAGGACCAGCTCCTTATCAATCTGAGGGGGAGACGGACGGGTGAGGAGAGGAGGAGAGAGCCTGAAGGTGTGAGGATGAGGAGGAGGACTCACCTGGATGATGGGCTGGGTGACGAAGGGGTTCAGGTGAGGCATCAGCTTGCAGTAGACGTCGGCCACGTTGAGGTGCTGCGCCACCACGGTGATGAAGCCCACGGCGCCGTAGCGGATCCACAGGTTGGGGTGACACAGGAAAGGAGCTACGGCAAGCAGAGCAGGACAAGTTGGAGCTCCGGGTTCGTGGGAAGAGTTACTGCTGGTGTAACTAACCACCCTGTGGAAGTTAAGCCCCGCCCCCAGGCATATTCTGAAAACCCCCACCAAAGTGGGCGGAGCCCAGACACAGTGAGGGGAGTGGCCAAGTGTGGGGACGAGCAGAGGGGTTTGGGCGGAGGCGTGGTCAGGATGAAGGAAAGCACCGTTGCCAACTTGGCGACTTCTCTGACCTTCTAGAGCCGCTTTATAGCCAAAAAACGCGACTAGCGACAAATTAGCGACTTTTTATTCAAAAAACGTGACTAGCGACCAGTTGGCGACCTTTTCACAAAAGCGACAAGCAAGAAATTAGCGACCTTTTAATTCAAACAAGCGACTAGTGCCATTTTTCAAAGGAGTGACTAGCGACAAATCTGGCAAGTTTTTTTCCGCAATTGTAACCAACAGGAAAATTCAGCCGCCACCGTTCAACTCAAAGAGACCAGCACCAAGACGATTTTTGGCCACATACTGCAGAATTAAACAAAATTACACAAAAATGTCAAAATCTGCACAGAAACATAAAGACAGAACCCTTTGGGACCAATTTAGACATTTTATCCGCAAAAAAAAAACTTGATTTGGGATTTCGTTACTGTTTAAAGATGATGGACCAAGGAACCAGACGGGGGTCGCAACCAGCCCTGAGTGTGGCGTGCCAGAGGGCCAAGTCCCAAAGGTCTGGAGATGTAGGCTGTGAAACATCCTGAGAAGAACTGGGAGGAGCTCTCTGATCTTACCGATGTCGCTGACGAACTCGTAGATGTGCGGTTTCTGCAGCAGACCCAGCTGACACATGCAGGTCAGAGCGTTCAGAGCTTTGAAGATGACGAACTCCTCGGTGTCGCTCAGTCCCTGCTGCAGGAGAGGCTTCAGGATGGAGGAGCTCTGCCAGCCCACGTACGCCGCCACACCTGCAACACAACACAGACGTCAGCATGGACCCAGGGCTCCGGGCCGCTGCGCCTCAGCTGCCTCGGGCCCGGTTCCTCACCCACGATGCTGTCGAAGAACGCCCCCCGCAGGTGCCAGTCGTTCTTGTCGTTCAGGAAGGTGATCATGTGGGACAGCAGGACATCGTTGGCTTTCTGTCTGCCGAAGAACACGCAGAGCCGTGTGATGCCGTTCTCCATCAGCGTCTGCTTGACGATGTTCTCCGAGTCGCTGAGCAGCGTCACCACCTTCTGCTGCACCATCTCGTGCAGCGCCTGCAGCTCTGCGGGTCAGAAACACACAGCAGTGTCAGCACACCCATGCGCCGGGTCGCTCGGGCCTACGGCGAGGACGCTACGGTCCACGGCAACGACACTAGGGGCCACGGCAGGATGCTAGGAACTGCAGCAGGACCCTGGGACACCAGAGCAGCACCTGAATCGTAGTTCTCGTTGGGGTGGTTGGTCTCCTCTGCGTCTTCTCCGCCTGGATCCTGCTCCGTGTTCACGTTGTTCTCCTGGACCAGCTCCAGGAAGCGCAGCGCGCTCTCTGCCAGGTGAGCGATGTTCTCTGAGCAGCGAGAAGACAGTCATGGAGACCTCAGACATGCTGTAAAACATCTTCCAGGCTGAAAACCAAGCAGCTTCTCAGCTCCTCGGACGCAATCCGAAACACCGACCTGCGTACGCCAGCCTGACGATGGTGGCGTCGTCCTGGGCCAGGTGGGCGATGCCCGGCAGGATGTACTCCGGGTAGATGTTGACGTCGTTCCTCGGCACCTCCTTCACCAGCGCCAGCACCTTGGTCAGGGTTCGGACGGCCTGGGCGCGGACGCGGGGCACGGGGTCGTTGCAGAAGTGCAGCAGGTACGGCGTGATGCGGTCCAGCAGGATGTCGACGCCGAGTCGCGGAGCCAGGTGCAGGATGAGCTCCAGCGCCGCCAGCTTGGAGTCGCAGGAGTGCAGCGTCTGGAGGCAGGAGGTGATGACGGAGACGAGCACGACGAGGCCCTGCTCCTCCCGGGAGGAGGCCTCGCTGCCGTCCTGGGAGGAAGAGGAGGAGCCTGGAGGAGAGACGGTCTGTCAGTCAAGAGGAGGAGGAACAGGACGGAGCAGGTCTCAGATCTGCTGCTCTCACCTCCTCGCAGGTTCAGCAGGATGTTGTCCAGGTCTTTCCGGATCACGAGGACTCGCTCGTCTGCAGACTGGAACGTCTCCTTGGCGAACTGAGCCATGTAGGGCTGCAGGAAGGTGTTGAAGATGTCTGGGAACGCCCTGCCTCTCTGCCGCTTCAGGTGCTCCTCGGCAGTCAGACGCTTCTCCGGCTCCCGCTGAACCATCTGGGCCACCTGGAGGGAAGGAGATGATGACAAACTGAGCAACGTTTTTCCAAAAAGCAACAAAGCTCCCGACTTTTTCAAAAAAGTGACAAGCGACAAATCCAACAACTTATTTCAAAAAAGCAACTCGCGACAAATTGAGCGACTTTTTCTGTTATTGCAGATCTATGGCATAAAGATAGAAGCCTTAAGAACTAATTTAGACAGTTTATGTGCAGGAGAAAAAGCTGGGGTTTAGATACTCTTTAAATTCCTGAAACGATCTTTTTCTTCCTGACAGAGAAGAAGAAGCAGCGTCTGGGTTAAGGTTCCTCCCTGCAGAACTCTGTCAAACCCCTGGAGGAAACTTCTGGGTCGTCATCAACAAATAAGGCTGACAGGAACCAGAACATAAAGACCTCAGGCTCCGGAGGCAACAGGGTCAACCTTCGAGGTTCTGTTGGAACCATTAATTCCAACAGAACCGTTTCTATTTGACGCTGAATCCATCCGTTCAGATGTGGACTGAAATCAATCAGAGCTGTCAGACCTTCTGCGTGTACTCCCTGTTGGATCAGAACTGCCCCGTCATTACCAGCTCTCGGATGTACTGGTCCTCGATCTTCAGGAGCACCTGCTCCGCCTGGAAGTGTCCCTTCCGATAGGCCAGCAGCTGGGACAGATCGAACAGCGGGACGCCCTCGGTGAAGAGCTCGGCGATCACGCAGCCTGAAACACACACACCTGTTTTACCGCCACCGATCCACCAGCAGCACCCCCCCCCAGGTCTCCTCCAGGTGGGTCCGTACCTGCAGAGAAGATGTCCATGGCCTGCCGCAGCTCCCCTCGGCTCCTCTGGTTGTTGTTGGTCAGGTCCACCAGCGGCGTGTTCTGGTCGCTCTCCGTGGCGAACATGCTCCCGTCCACAAACCTCTCGGGGGCGATGTAGCACGTCCTGCGCCTGGACGTGTCGAAGAAGTAGTTGAAGTCGGCGGGGTTGTCCTCTGGCAAGTAGGTGGGCTTGAAGCTGGCGAAGTCGGTGAGCAGCACCCAGTTCCAGCTGGTCACCATCACGTTCTCCGTCTTGATGTCTCCGTGGCGGACGCCGGCCTTGTGCGCCTGGTCCACGGCGTTGAGGATCTGGAAGGCGATCCAGCGCTTCTCCACGTTGTTGAGGAAGGGCCGCGTGCTGATGCGGTCGTACAGGTTGTCCCGGACGTACTGCCGGAACAGGATGGCAGCCTTCTCCGTCAGGGAGGTCTTCTGGAAGGGCAGGCAGTTCTGGCAGGAGTGCAGCCGGATCTTCAGCTCCTCCAGCTCCTGCTTGTAGCTGGTGAGCGGCAGCGACGGATCCTGGATGGCGAACACTTTGACCACCACCAGGCCCTCGCGGTGCTTGGCCCGCGCCACCTTGAAGAAGCGGGTGCTGCCCAGACTCTTATCGTACTCATGGTCGTGGATGTCTGAGAAGTAGCTGTCCACGGAGAGGATCTGAGAGGGGGCGATGCCCGCCAGCTGGTTCCCCATCCCGCCGCGGAGCCCGTCTGGAGAAACAGACAGCAGGGATGCCACACCATCTCATTACAACAGCCTTCCGCAGCAGCTACTGTGTTAGCATTTCTATGCTAGTATGCCAGTTACCCCGCTAGCTTAGCAGCTAACTGATAAATTTACTGGTGATTGTAGCGGCCTGATAGCTGCCACAGAGGCATTTTCACGCTAGCATGCTAGTTGGCCCGCTAACTTAGCAGCTAACTGCTAAACTGTTAGCGGGGACTGTAGCGGCCCGATACCTGCTGCAGAGCTATTTCAGCACTAGCATGCTAGTTACCCCACTAGCTTAGTAGCTAACTGCTAAACTGTTTGTGGGGATTGTATTGGCCCAATAACTGCTACAGAGGCATTTCAGCGCTAACACTACCCCACTAGCATGCTAGTTGGCCTGCTAGATTACCAGCTAACTGCAAATGTAACGGCATTAAAAATGCACTGTAGTGTTGTTTTAATTTCCTTTCAATAATAGAAGTTATTCTCCAGTATATTGTGAATTAGATCAGGTTTTCTATTGTATTTTGAAAAACCAGAAATGCACTCTGATCCATCCCGGCCGTTACTTTGAGCTTCACCATCCTCCCTCACAGTGCTGTATCGCACAGGTGAGGGTAAGTTTGTTGCGGTATTACTACGTGTACTTCTGTTAATTTAAAGTGCTTATTCTATTTCTGTTGGAATGTATGTTGTTAAGTAAATATTTTAAATTGTAATATTATTGTTTTTGTCAACTTTACATGGCTAATGAAAGGTTTAGGGACATTTTAATCTGCCCTGATTTTATTTCAGTTAGCTAAACTGACGTTAACAGTTTTGCTGTCCTGTTACTTTGTAACGGCTATTTTATGACGTCACCTTTATGTTCTGGGAAGTCAGAGTGCCCGGTGTGTTAATGTGAAGACTAAAATAGTGCATTTTTGTCTATCACCGGTAGGTTTATCTTGTTTGAAGGTGAAATATATATATTTGTGCAATTGTGTTAATGTTAAAACCTGTCTACAACCACATAATAGAATTTATACTGTTTATTGATGTTACAAGTTTATATATGATTTGTTTGATTATAAAAGAAGTTGACATAATTTATATTCTATGTAAAAACATGTATTAACATGATCAGTATGCAGTAGGAACGATTTACTGACCATCCTCCCTCACAGTGCTGTATTGCACGGATGAGGGGGGTCAGAGTGCCTGGTGTGTCAATGGAAGACTAAGTTCAGCTTCTAAACGCTGATAAAACTGAAGTTTTTGGTTTTAACACATCAGGAACTCACCCTGAGGTGACCTGCTCACTTTGGGTGGCATTAAATTAGCCTCCGGTAATAAAGAACCTGTGTTACTTTGACTAGGACATCATTTAAATCCCATTTTAACAGGTTTCTAGGATTTCCTTCTTTCACTTCTGGAATATTGCTAAAATTAGAAATATCCAAAAAAATTAGTCCATGCATTTGTTACTTCATGGATGGACTACTGTAATTGTTTACTGTCAGGAAGTCCACAACATGCAGTTAAAATCCCGCCGTCGCCTCAGCAGAGGTTTAACACGAGGACGGAGACAGCTGCAGAACCTGCAGTCATGTTCTGGACCCATCCGTGTTTCGTGGATCTTTAAGTTCAGACTCCAGCTGCAGACCACATCTTCTGTTTCAGTCCTTTAAACGCAGCAGTTTCCCCTGCTTATGCTGCACCTTTTTCTACCTCTTTTTTCCTTCCACTCAACTTTCCAATAATATTTTTGGCTAGCTGCTATAGCTCTCTGAGCTTTGACTGCTGGACAGCTGTCCAGTCAGTGGACTTCTCCATGGTCAGAACCTGGACAGAACCGAACTTTTCTATATTTAATCTTTTAATATTGGTCTGACTCAATAATCAAATATCCTGAGGAAAACAAATCCTTAGAGCTAACTCAGAAATAAACATCTCAATGTTTTCCTCAAGACTCCGGATGGTTCCGACAGCAGAGCGGTTCTCCGGTTCCTCTCTGCGGAACCGGCTCGCAGCTTTACCGCCACCTCAAAACCCTCATTCATCAGTAAATCTGAATAATTAATAAACAATGGTGTGATGTTTACCGGGTTGATTTCAGATGTTATAGGGTTGCTGCAGATCACGTGACCGCTTCACCGTTAGCTTTAGCTTGTTAGCATGAGCTAAGAGTTTCTCCTCTTTCCGCCGGGGCGCTGAAGCTAACAGCGGCTAGCGGATGCTAACGGCGTCAACCTGCGGGGCTTTGACTACTTCCGTCCCACAGGCTTCATCATCTTCCGCCCTGCTTCGGTTAGACTACAGTAACCGTCAAAAATGTTATTACTCCGTAAAACCATCAAACTGGACCAAAACCAGGCGACCAGCCGAGTCCAGCTGTTGTTATGAATCCGGGTCACGGCGGATGTGCCCTTCAGCGCCCTCTGCTGGTCCGCATGTTCAGATCGTCTGTCATAGCAATGATGAACTCTGCTTCTTGAGCAGCAGACAGTGGAAAACCGCTGGAAAGTGTATGAATGTAAAATACTGAGCTGTTCTGTATGTGGTTGCAATAAACGGCGAATCATTAATAATTGCCTCGATGCTGCTGTTACACCTGGATTTCCCCACTGTGGGACAATAAAGGATATTTCTATTCTATTCTATAAATAGTAATAAGCTTGTAATAAGCATATCGTATATTATGAAAAGATTAGTGAAATCAAAGTGTATTTTTTAGCACATTTAAAACAGCAGGTTACCAGAGAGCTGCTCACAGTATAAAATCAACAGTAACATAATCAGCAAATACAAACTACGACTAATACGATGAAATATTACCAGATAAAATCACCTAAAGCTAAAATAAAATGGAGTTTGAACAATAAAAGAAGAAAAACTGAAGAACTAAAAGTCAATGAATGAGGTTGGATTTTTATTTCAGTTCAGTTCAATTCAATAACACTTTATTTATCCAAAAGGGAAATTAAATGTTGACATAACTCAAATCATCCATGTATATTCAAAGAGTCGTTGTGGACGGCGATGCTGTGGCCAGTAGCAGTCAGTCTTGCTACGACTCTGAAGAAAGCTCTGACTGAAGACTGCTGCTGTATGACAGTCTCCTGACTGTAATAACATGCTAACAGCTCAATATCCAGGCAGCAGAGACAATATTCCACAGAAACACATCCTGGGTGACATCATCAGCTGTTAGCAGCTCTGCTAATCCACCTCCTTTGCTTTTGCTGCTCCTCTTTAAATGTCTGTCTGACCGTATGGTTAGAAAGCCAAGCAGAGAGATGTTGGAGTCGGGATGGGATGATGGAAGGAAGAGATGGTCTGAACTTCCTCCTCCTCTCTGCTCTGCATCCAAGAAGCCTCCTTTTCAACTCCTCTGGGATTTAGGGTCAGAGTTCATTTAAAACTGTCTGAAGGTAAAGAAGTAAGAGCAGAAATCCTTCCAGCTGCTCAGCATCCAGAACTAGAGGCAATAATAATCCAAACAGCAACGATTCAACCAGGAAACCATGAACTAAAGTCTAGAAAAGAACCATCAGAGCTGCTGCCACCAGGAGGCGCTGTTCTAGAATAGGAGCACAACAGTCTGTCCGGCTCTGATGGTGGACGCCCCCCAACACATCGCAGTAATGTGTTGGGGAAAAGTTATTTCCACCACCAAAACTGGCTTCCCTCTCAGAACCTTCAGCTTCGTACTTCATGGATCGGGCTGATGTCTCTGGAACTGAAATCCAGAGACATCGGTTCCTTTACGGCTGCAAACCCAGAAGAATGTCGCTTCTGTCCGGGACATTTCATCCTTCTCAAGAGAAAGTCTTCGTCGGTCTCTCCCTCTGCAGCGCATCACCTCCATATTTCTCTGGCACTCAGAAGAACAAAGCTCTGCCCAGAACGTGGGTCCAGACCTGCAGAACCGGAGCTGCAGCTGTTCTGGTGGAGCATGCACGGACCTTTACTCGGGTCAGACGTCTAGAAGCCTCCAGCTCAGTGACGTCTGAAGGCTCTGAGGCGCAGCGACCATCAAATCCCACCAGAGCTTTTCCACTGGATGGACTGGGAAGGCCTCTGCAGCTTCAGCTGACCCGGAGGCGGAAGGCGTCGTCGTGTTTCTGTCTGCTCCTGGGAAGCCATGATGCCAGGTCCACCATGAAGGCCGCCAGTTCCTCACATCATCACGGCCCGCGAGCCCGGCCTTTCACCAGGCACACCGAAGGCCCAGACGGTTCCAGCTGGGTTCCGTCAGGCCATTCATCGGCTCGAAACTCTGCAGCCCCTTTAGGGAACGCTGAGGTTCTTCTCCATCCAGACACAGTGCTCCCAGCAGCGTCTCTCTGAGTGTAATTTTTAGCGAAGTCATTTCTCCTCCCATGATTTCAGATCACCGTGAACGCCTCCATACGTGCTTCACAGCTGACACACGTCAAGGAGTCCTGATCACATTTCAGGCAATAAAAACCGGCAGGCAGGCAGCTGCAAAAACAAGCTTTATAGCTGAGCGATGACATCTTAACAAAATATGTGATATTTTGCATCACTCAGCTCATAAAGAAGTCATCCAGGGCAGATTATTACTAAAAACACTTATGATTGATAAATATCACCCATGGATGGTGAATATTTCTGCTTGCAGCTGCAATAAAAACAAGTCATTTTACGTAAATTTGTTCAAATGAGCCGGAAAGCCTCACTGTAGCACATGTGAATTTATTAATAATCCTGCTTACAGCACCATCTAAATATTGCACACAGTTAAACATGAAGTTTATTAAAAGCTTTGCTGCTTCCCGAGTTTCCTGCTCCCACAAACATCTGGCAGGAGCTCCACCTCTGTTGGTTTCAAGGAGTCATTAGGTGCAGCAGCTCCTGCTTGCACGACATCCTGCAGGACGACCACAGGGGGCGCCAGAGAGCCAGATGTAAATTCAGAGCAGCGTCTGAAACCTGTGGCTCTAAAATAACTTCAAACCGCTAAAAAAATTAATGTTCTGGGAATCATTTAAAGATGAGTTTTTAATTCCCTCACAGGAAAACTGACCAAAAATTAAATGAAGTGATGATCTAAAGCTCCCACAATCTTTGGTTGTCATCTGAAGGAACTTTCTGGTACCGGGAGCACGTGAGGGCCGACCGGAAGAGACGGAACGGGTCTCTCCTAAATAAAAGCACAAAACAGTTTCGACACAGTTTTCTACAATTATAATGTTTTTTTTTTTTTGTTTTGTTTTCTGTTTCATGATATTTGAATGAAATAAAAACACATATCTGGCGCTCATTGTTTCTTTTAATCTTATGTTTTAAATAAATAAATGTCTACCTTAGAAGATAAAAGCATCCTGACTTCAAACTGACAGACGAATCAGAAATACTGATTGACATGACCCGGTGGAGCTGACATGGTGGACCCTGGATGGTTTTATTGTGGAAGGCGTGGTGCTTTTATTGTGAAGGGCTCCCCTCCACTCTAGCTAACATGGTGGACTCTGTCCTCTCCAGTCGCTCCGCGGTGGGATTTCACGGAAGATGCTGAAGAAACGGGAGCTGTTGGTAAGTTCGGCACCTTTTTATGTTAGTCTTAAGAACGAGCCGGTGTTTCGGAACCGGTGGAGCCCGCTGCCGCCATTACAAAGCCGGCCTTCCGCGGAGGAAGCTCCGGCGGCGGCGACTAGTTTGGGGAGTTTGTATCCCGGAGTGAAGCAGCTGCTCTCGGCGGTTAACCGCTGCTGGAACCGGGAAGCAGGCTGGAAGCAGGGACCGGAGCTTCCTGTTGTCTGACCGGACTCTGAGGTGTTGTTACTCTGATAGTCTCGGTCGGTTCTGAGTCGTTTAATCGAGTTCCTGACAGCTTTGTGGAGGGAAGCTAACGGGCTAACCGATGCTAACAGGAGCCACTGTCCCTAAAGATGCTGCAGGGGGTCCTCACTGGTTCCTCCTCACTGGTTCCTCCTCACTGGTTCCTCCTCACTGGTTCTCTCTCTGATTCCTCCTCACTGGTTCCTCCTCACTGGTTCTCTCTCTGGTTCCTCCTCTCTGGTTCCTCCTCACTGGTTCTCTCTCTGGTTCCTCCTCACTGGTTCCTCCTCACTGGTTCTCTCTCTGGTGCCCTCACTGGTTCCTCCTCACTGGTTCCTTCTCACTGGTTCTCTCTCTGGTTCCTCCTCACTGGTTCCTCCTCACTGGTTCTCTCTCTGGTTCCTCCTCACTGGTTCCTCCTCACTGGTTCTCTCTCTGGTGCCCTCACTGGTTCCTTCTCACTGGTTCCTCCTCACTGGTTCCTCCTCACTGGTTCTCTCTCTGGTGCCCTCACTGGTTCCTCCTCTCTGGTTCCTCCTCACTGGTTCTCTCTCTGGTTCCTCCTCTCTGGTTCTCTCTCTGGTTCCTCCTCACTGGTGCCCTCACTGGTTCCTCCTCTCTGGTTCCTCCTCACTGGTTCTCTCTCTGGTTCCTCCTCTCTGGTTCTCTCTCTGGTTCCTCCTCACTGGTGCCCTCACTGGTTCCTCCTCTCTGATTCCTCCTCACTGGTTCCTCCTCACTGGTTCCACCTCACTGGTTCTCTCACTGGTTCTGTCTCTGGTTCCCTCACTGGTTCCCTCTCTGGTTCCTCCTCACTGGTTCCTCCTCACTGGTTCTCTCTCTGGTGCCCTCACTGGTTCCTCCTCACTGGTTCTCTCTCTGGTGCCCTCACTGGTTCCTCCTCTCTGGTTCCTCCTCCCTGGTTCTCTCTCCGGTTCCTCACTGGTTTCTCTGGTCCCCCTCATGGTGACATTCTGGAGTTGTTGGCAGGTTTCCACCCAGGATCCCACCAGGTTCTCCTCTGCTGCGTCATCGGGTCACGCTACGGTACCGTTGGGTTATAGTTCCCTCAGGTGTCTGTGTGGGTCTCCTTCGGTTCCTCTCAGGTTCCCACCTTGCGTTCCCCACTCCGGACCCGCCTGCTTCAGGAAGCAGGTACGAGTCTCCAGCCTCGTGACTCCTCAGGTGAGGATGGTCGGAACCAAAGTTCTCCCAGGGATGAGGACCTCATGAGCACATTCTGGACCTGCGGATTGAGGCGTCGCTGGAACATCTGGTAGAACCAGTCTGCTCCAGTCTGATGCTCTGGCTGGTTGGTGTCTGGGTGGGTTCTGCTGTGGTTCTGTCTGCACCAGGCGGTTCCTCTCATGAAAGGCCAGAACCAGCTCTTCTCTGGTGTGTTGTTCCGACAGCAGCCTGTCTGGACGCTGCAGGAATCAGTAATCCTGCTGGTGGAGGCTGGATCGATGCCGTGGTTCTGCAGCAGGGCCGGTCCGGACCGGAAGTGCCTGTTAGAACGTCTCAGACGGCGCCTGTTATTAGATTGGAGAAGCTCGGCTCTGATGAGTGGAAACGTGTAATCTGATCCCATCCTGATGGACCGGATTCCTCCTGGGACCGGGCCGGGATGTGTTAATGAGCCGACCCGGTTTAATAAAAGTTCTGCTGGCTGCGTCCAGGTCTGAGCTCATCTCACACCCAGCCGTGATGTTTACCCGCCGACAGGCGGTTCTGCTCCCCACCGCCCAGTATGGACCCCTCATGTCTGCAGAACCGTAAATGTTTCTGTGAAGTTCTGGTGGAGAGGCTGATTCGGGTCTGGGTTTGGACCAGGCCGGGTCAGTCGTATCGGGCCATACAGACGCTTCAGTGACTGGACCCATTGGTTCTGTATAAATAAACCGGACCGAACCAGGAGGTTCTGTTGGAAGGTTCCAGTCACTTGGTACCGACCCGCCCGATGCAGGACCAACATTACAGAA
Organism: Anableps anableps; assembly: GCA_014839685.1. Lineage (NCBI taxonomy): Eukaryota > Metazoa > Chordata > Actinopteri > Cyprinodontiformes > Anablepidae > Anableps > Anableps anableps. Next base: position 521,823 of record CM026072.1, on the reverse strand, counting down.
CCTCATGACGCCATCTGGACCAGGTATTGGACTCCTTCTTCATGACATCAGCTGACCTGTTCATCCTGAGCAGATGCAGCGTTTTGATTGGTTGCTGCTTTCCATGACTCCGCCTCCAGCTCAGTTTATCGGTACCAGCCGGGCTTGGTTCTGGTGGCGCAGCAAATGGACTGAGATCAGAAATCCACCCTCCATCCTGGAAAACGTTCTTGCGGCAGAAAAACCTCCAGCTTCAGCTCATCAGATTGTTTTAAAATTGATAACTGAGATGAACTTTGACCCCAGTAATCAGAATGTAAAAGGTAGCAAACTGCAGTCGGCGTCTGGAGCTCATAGCAGATGTGAAGAGAAGCTTCTCTGGGCTCTTATAGGAAGGACCAGCGGTGAGCACCGCTAGCTATAAAGTTAGCTGCGCTAACCCTAAGGCACTAATCATAAACAGTAGTTCTGCTAACGCTAAGGTGCTGTACCAACATAGTATTTATTGGAAGCTAATGCTAAACCACTACACCAACATAGTATTTATTGGAAGCTAATGCTAAACCACTACACCAACATAGTATTTAGTGGAAGCTAATGCTAAAGCGCTATACCAACATAGTATTTATTGGAAGCTAATGCTAAACCACTACACCAACATAGTATTTAGTGGAAGCTAATGCTAAAGTGCTATAACAACACAGTATTTAGTGGAAGCTAATGCTAAAGTGCTATACCAACATAGTATTTATTGGAAGCTAATGCTAAACCACTACACCAACATAGTATTTATTGGAAGCTAATGCTAAACCACTACACCAACATAGTATTTAGTGGAAGCTAATGCTAAAGCGCTATACCAACATAGTATTTATTGGAAGCTAATGCTAAACCACTACACCAACATAGTATTTAGTGGAAGCTAATGCTAAAGTGCTATAACAACACAGTATTTAGTGGAAGCTAATGCTAAAGCGCTATACCAACATAGTATTTATTGGAAGCTAATGCTAAAGCGCTATAACAACACAGTATTTATTGGAAGCTAATGCTAAACCACTATACCAACATAGTATTTAGTGGAAGCTAATGCTAAAGTGCTATAACAACACAGTATTTAGTGGAAGCTAATGCTAAAGCGCTTTACCAACATAGTATTTAGTGGAAGCTAATGCTAAAGTGCTATAACAACACAGTATTTAGTGGAAGCTAATGCTAAAGCACTATACCAACATAGTATTTAGTGGTAGCTAATGCTAAAGCGCTTTACCAACATGATGTTTAGTGGAAGTGTTGTATTTTTCTGTATCCCTCAAACTTGCCATTTGCTCAAAGTTTCTTGAAAAACAGAGAAGATGAGGAGAGGAAATGGAACTACTGCATAAGCAGATTTCAAAATAAGAGCATGAATATAAATGTCTAACTACTTCAAGAATTCCTAACCATCGAGAACCAAAACGTCAACACAGATGTTGAACTTTATTCAACTGAAAGATTATAAAACAGCCAAGTAAATTAGTGCTTTGGAATTTATCCAGAAAAATTCATTTAGAGGAAGCTAAGTGCGCTAAATGTTTTCCAAGGTCGCTAAGCTAAAAATTAGCTGTGCTTTTAGCGGAAGTGTGGCCACCACTGGGATGCACCATCATGGAACATGAACCAGATGGTTGTTGGATCCAGTCTGGGGTTCTTCCTGTTTTCCTCCAGAACTTCGGTTCTCCAGGTTTTTCTCCGGGCCCAGTCGTTCCAAATGGACTTTGGTCCTGATGGGGAGTGAGGTGATAACAGTTAATCATCATCAGACGTCGTCCTCTTCCTCCTGCTGGGATTAGGCCTGGTGTCACGTGTTGTGTCTAATCTTAGAGCAGCCGGTCCTGCAGGGACCGCCAGGCGTTCTGCTGTGCTCGCTGAAGAAGAGGATGGAGGATGAAGGTGACCGTGGGCTCCTGGAGGTTGACCCGCTTTTCTTCTCAGAGCCGAAGAACGTTCCTCTGAGACGGACCCGTTTGGAGAGAGTCCAGGGGTTTGAGGGTCAGAAATGGGAATCTGCTGATCCGATCAGGATGTTGGGTTCTGATCCGATCCCGGTATTTTCAGTTCAAACATCTGCTGGCATTTCTTGGATCTAAAACATTTTCATTAAAGCGACATCGGTACCGGTGTTGGCTCAGACGGGCCAGAATGCGTCCACATGTTGGTTCCTCTAGAGCAGGGGTGTCCAAAGTGCGGCTCAGGGGCCATTTCCGGTCCCTGCGCTGATTTTGAGCGGCCCCCAACTGCAAGTCAAAAGTGACCCAAAATTGATGCAGATGGGGACATTTTCATTTCGGAGAAAATTATGACTGACAAATGAAAACCTCCCCACAGTGGAAAATATGAGGGAAAACACAAAGTAATAATCTTTTAAAAACAGCACTTTTGCATTTTATTTAGTTTCACAGTAAACAGGACCAGGGCTGAAGCCATTAATCGCAATAAATCACCTACTGAAGTAATCGTCAGTTAATTTAGTCGTGGATTAATCATGAACTGGAAATAACAGCATATTCAGAGCAGTAATTAAGCCAAAACTGTACAATAAATGTATATACATTCTGCATATAAGATAAAAACACCTTTGTCTGTAAATATGTTTTAGCCAAAACTTGTGAAGAGGCAGTTTGAGCTTCACCCGGTTCAGAGTCACGACAGGAACGCTGTTGTTGCATTTCAGGAAACCACACGTTTATTTTCTTATTTAAACAAGGAGCTGAATTATTTGTTCATGTTCACCTTTTAATGTATTTCTAATATTGTATGAAAAAGGCGGAAGCGGTTCAATGAATAATCTGCAGAATGTGCCAGTTCTTTTAATCGACTGTCAGAATAATCGATGATTAAAAGAACCGCTGCTGCCGTACATAGGACCACCTTTATCCAGTGACTTTTGCTTAAATGCTTCGGTGAACCTAAATTTTATTAAATTAATTTTCCAAACTTAGCTAAATATATAATAATTTTCAGAGAAACAGAGACCCAAACCTGTTTTTATTGCTGGGAATAGAATAAGTTTATCCCATTTTTTCCCAGTAGAGCTCAGAAACTACAAACTAGATGCCTTTATTTTAACAAAGCAAACATGCAAAATTAGAAGTTCTGGATCTCTGATTAGTTTCACATCCTTTCCTACTAAAATGAGACAATCTGACATGTTTACATAAAACATGACATTCTTGGCTTATCATTGAGCTGCTAAAATAAGTAAATAAGAAAGAAAGTCACAAAATGTTTTGTGACTTTAGTTTGACGGGCTTTTTGCCTCGGTTTGGACACCCCTGGCCTGGAAGCAGTCAGAGACGACCCGGGCTGAACCGGAGAACTGTTGACCCGGTCCGGTTTGGCAGATTCCAGGAAGGCCTGGAGCGGATCTGGATTCGGCTCGGATCGGGTGTGTAACCTGAGCCGAGCTGCTGTGACTCTTCCGGGAAGGAGCTGCTTCCTGGACTGCGAGGTGTTGTGGGTCGGGTGGTGGAGGGCGGAGCCGCCAGAACCAGCCCTTTGTGTTGGAGGGAGGGGCGAGTTTAAATATGCAGCCCGTCTGCGACCTGTTGAGTCATCCTGAGAGGCGACAGACCCGGCCGGATCCTCCTGACGGTCCTGAGAGCGGAGCTCCAACATGTTCCGGCTCTCGTTCCCCTGGCAGAAACGGGGCAGCTGGGAGGTGCTGGTCCAGCCGCAGAAGGTAAGACGATGGTCTCTGCTGGACGGAAGCCAGAAGGTGGGTCACGGAGCTGATCTGTGGAGCAGCAGGCGGTGGTTCCTCAGATTTATGAGCTGAGCTCGTCGTTCGGCTGCGGTGAAACCGGGCGGAGAAGTGAAACCGATCCTCAGCTCAGAGCTGCTTTCCCAGGAGCTGCTTTGACTGCAGGTTTGCGTCGCGGTTTCTAAACATTCCTGACCCGAGCAGCTTCACGCACCGTTCCCAGAACATCCACGGTCTGGAGCTGGACCCACGACCCTGCTGGGGGGGTATGGTCCGGGTCACTGTAGACACGACCTCTGACCCCGAGGGAACATTCCACCCTGTCAGGTTTCCTCAGACACGACGTCCTCAGCATGCAGCAGGTTCTGGAGCGGCCCGGGGGGAGAGCCAGGTTGGACCGGGTGGACCGGGTGGACCAGCACCAGGGGGACGCGGTCTCAGGTGCTTGGTTCTGCTCCGGACCTTCAGGAGGTCCGTCTGCGGGTCCAGACGTCCTGAAGGTCCGGAGCTGCTTCGCCCGGAGGCAGCCTGGGAGTCCGGCTCCGTCCTGCGGCTCTGGTTCTGCCTCTTGGTGGCACGTAGCTGCCGGGTCGGCCGCCGCCGGTTCTGCTCGGCTGAGCTGGACAAACATTGAGTCGGCGTGAGAAATAGCTGGGCTCGCCAGAACCGGGTCACAGTGTTCTGCACCCCTCTGTCTCCGCTGCAGCCGGTTCTGCTCGGGCCCAGTTAGCTGTCAGAGCCGACCGACAGAACGGCTCCGTGAGCGTGTGTGTTCTGGTTCTGACCCGACTTGTGCTTGTGTGTTGCAGCTTTCCCAGAACCAGCCCTGCGGTGAGGATGAGACCATGGTCCCGGTACTGACGTCCAGAAAAGCCTCAGAACTGCCGGTTAATGAAGTAGCGTGCATCCTGCAGGTACGGATCCCCGAGCGGATCAGAACCAGGACCTCAGCGCTTCCTGGTTCTGATCCGGGACCCCTGCGGCAGGGGAACGTGTGCAACCATGTTGTGGTGGTTCTATTTGGACCTGAAGGAGAACCGGGTTTGGTTCTGCGCCAGTAAGTCAGGACTCAGAAACGTGACGGGAGAAAACGATCAGTGACGTATTAAATGCAGAAGGCCGAGAGCGAAAACGAGACGCACGGTTCTGGTTCTGAGTCCAAGGAAGCCGCCATGCTTCACGTTCGGGTTCACATCTTTCCCAAGTGTTCAGGATCGCTCCTTTTAAGGCCCACCCGTCCTCGGTGGACCGGCCCGGAACCGTGTGCTCGGATCCGGCTGCAGCCGATTACGACCGTCTCCATGGAGACCAGATCAGCTCTGTTACCTTTATGCTCTCGGCCGGTCAGACCGGTTCTGATCTGGGCCACGTGGGAGCAACCAGTTCAGACCGAAAACAATCACTTTGGGTCAGGAGACGCTCTGGAGCATGAAAACTCCAGAACCGAACCTCAGTCCTGCTTTCAAGCAGGTTCAGACTCCAGTAAGAGCACGTTACTGGGTTTACACGCGCCAGCGGCGGCCAGCGAGGCGGCGGCCAGCGAGGCGGCGGCCAGAGGCAACGCTCCCGCCGGGAGGTCCAGGCGCCACGTGTTCGTTCACGTCTCCAGAATGAAGCCGGAATAACGTCAGGAGAAAGTCGGAACATTACCTGAATAAAGCCATCATAATACCATCATTTCTTCCAACGAGGAAATACTTCATATTTCAGCACCTGAGCTTGTAGTTATTATGGGCCGGATCTCTGTGCAAGAACGAAGCAGACGGCCAAGCTGCTCGCGTCAGCCCTGGAGAACAGCAGCCAAGCTGTGTTCTCGGTTAAACCACTTTGTTCCCATAAATTGACGACTTTCTTCTTGTAATATTGCGTCTTTATTCCACTGATATTACAGCTTTATTCTCTTATGATTATTCTGGCCCTGGTCCTCCATGGCAGCATCCAGGCCGTGGGAGAGGATAACTAGCGCTGAGGTCCAGCGTGGCCAGCAGGGGGCAGCGGTGGCTGTCAGGCGGGTGCAGAGGGTCGAACTGGCGGCCAGTTAGTGATGCTGGACTGCTGTGGTCTCTGAGCTGGGGCTGCAACTCACCGTTACCTGAGTGAGCCGTCGTTCTGGCCGATTCATGGGAGCAAAAACGTTCTGCAGGTTTCTATTTCACCACTTGAATTTTTTTATTTATACAATACCAGTAATACATTTAAAAGACGCAAATAAGCAGTTCCTTTTTTAAATAAGAAAATAAACATGTTTTTTTGCCTAAAATGCAACAACACAGGCATATTTACTGCTCTGAGTATGTTGTTTTTTCAGCAAATGGCCTTTTGCTGAAAGGCTGAATTAGTCGACGGTTATTTTAGTCCTGGATTAATCGCGATTAATCTGCTGATCTCTGTGTTGGTCTAACGTGAAGCTGTGGAGCAGAAACGGGAGCGGGGAGTTCCTCTGGGACGCTAAAGGGGCCGTGTGTTTTCGTCCCGCAGGCTGACCTGCAGACGGGTCTGACCCAGGAGGAGGTGACCCGCAGGAGGGTGTTCCACGGCTGGAACGAGTTCGACATCAGCGAAGACGAGCCGCTATGGAGGAAGTACATCTCCCAGGTAACGGCTGCTGCAGCTCCAGGCTGCTCGGGGGGGGGCAGGCGGCCTCGTGGATGACGCTGATTTAATCAGGGGAGCTGCTCTTAAAGGGACGGCGCACAGGAAGGTCACCTGAAGACGTCTCAGTCGCTCTGGTCAGCGTCGAGCTGTCGATGCGGACCCTCAGAACCGGCTGAGAGGTTCTGATGCGGTCAGCAGGAACGCTGCTCCTAGCAGCAGGTGGCGCTGTTTCCTTTCAGCCAGCTGACCAGCAGTGTGAAGCCCTGGTCCTTTAAAGGGATCCACCCACGACCAGTTGAACATGTTGGCCGAATTATGTTGTCATTTTGCTGTGAACCTAAATGTTTTTGTCTGTGAGACATAAAAATTAGTTGTTTATCTTTATTATATTTTTCTCCTTCTGAAGTTGCCATTTTTCCACAGGCGTGATCGGCTTGTGATCTACTGTTTACTATATTAGCAGGAGCTAACGCTGTTAGCAGGAGCTAACGCTAAATGAAAAGACAATGGAGCATCTTTAGATCTTTGTAACTCACCATTCTGATATATTTCAGAGAACGTTTTAATCCCGATGCTAACCGCTAACAGCTTGAGTTACAGCTCTTTGCTGCAAACTGTCGGACTGACATTTCCAAGCGGCAGCTGCACAAAAACGGCAGCTTTTTCGTCTGAATCGCTCCTCTTCCTCGGTTTCGTCCTCCTCATCTTCATCTCTTCTTGTCATTTCTGCATTACCTTCTATTTCAACGCGCTCTGGTTCAAACTGAAAGGGCGAACTGTTACTCAATACGCAGTAATTACTGTTCCGGCTGGACCGGAGCTAGCGCTGTAGCACCTAGCATACATAATCTACCCAGAATGCATTGCAGCGTAAACAACATGGCGACGTCCGTGTGTCAATATTTTAGTGAAATTTATAAAAACTAAACAGCCTCCAGGATTTTTGCTCTTGTTTTTATATCTGAAATAGATGTTTTTCAAATAAAGCCCATTATTACATCCAATCGTGGATCCCTTTAAAAACCTGGGCTCCATGATGCATGATCCCACCACAATCTCTGGACTTTGACTAGGCCACAGCAGCACCTTGGTTCTTTTGTCCCTCAACAGATCAGCTGCTGTGTTTGGGTCTTGGTTCTGACCCAGTTTGGACCCATCCTCACCTGTTGGATGCTTTAGTAAAACAGGAGAACAAGCCCACGTCATCACCCCGCCACCACTGTGCTTTATAGGTGGTGCTTTGCTCCAGCATCTTCCTGGTCTCCTCTGTCCCATCCTGTCATGAACTTTAACCCCTCCCAGCTCCAGACGAGCAGTGCAGCTCTGAAGGGTTAAACCCGGTTCTGCTTGGTTCTGAAGATAGAACACAGCTGGAGGAGCAGCGATCCTTGACCGGAGCAGGAAGTTGCTCCGGCATCCTGATACGGGAGCAGTTGGACTGTTTGTTCTGCTCATTGTTTGCTCAGGGAAACCTAAAACCTGCAGCTCAGCTGCCTTCTGATTGGTTGGTTCATCGGCTTGAAACAGGAAACCAGGTGATCACTTTATAGCTCAATCCAGTAATTGTGTTACCTTCAGTTCGAAACATCTACTGCAAGAAACAAAGTCTCACCAAGTATTCATGCTCCAGTTTCTGCTGCTAATATCTTAAAAACACTTGAAATGAGAGAAAACTAACTTGCAGTAACTTTTCAGCAGATATAGGAGCTGGTTTTAAGTCAGTAATTCCTGAATATTCTTAGAAAGTTATCAGTGAAATAATCTGCCGGTGGAACAAGATATTTTTTCCCATATTATAAGTTAAAATGTTTTGTTCCACTGGCAGATTATTTCACTGATAACTGGAACTTTTTTACAGTATCCAGGAGTTATTGAGGTAAAACCAGCTCCTGTATCTGCTGAAGAGCTACTGTAAGATAATTTTCTCTCATTTCAGGCACATTTAAGATATTTGCAGCAGAAACTGGAGCATGAATACTTGGTGAGATTTGGCGTTTTTGCAGTGTGCTGTATGTATCAAATATGACTTAAAAGAAATTTGACTTCATAATTTAACGCCTTGGAATCGGGCCTCTGTCTCTTTAAGAAAGTCCTGCTCATTTTGAAACTCCACCTTCAGGAAGTCATCACAACAGCGCTCCTCTATTAACTCTTTAAGAACGTTTTCACCAGCGTGTCACTGAGAAATAGCTCGTATAATGAGCTCAGCAGATGCAGTTCCACCAGGTATTTGCTAATTGCTGCTGCGAGTCTGGAGGAGCTGAGTGGCGGGGCAGAAGCCCTCTGGTCACCTCGAAGGCCAGGCGTTTTCTCCGCTGAATGGTTGCCATGGAGATTAAAGGATTTCTCAAACATGCATGAAAGAATGAAGGCAGCGCTCCGGGCTGGTTTTTGATGGGGGAATAACATTCGAACCTGATGGAAGCTCAGAAAGCCGATTTGACGTGATACTGGCCCTTTAAAGAACGCAGCATTCTGGTTGGTCAGGAAATGAGAATTAGTGTCTGGAAATGGAGACGTGCTGAAACATCCTCCGTGCTGAGATGAGGAAATGTCTGAATGTGAAACACCTTTGGAACTGCGAGCATGCAGGAGTGTTGAGGGTGGCTCTGCAGGAACCTCCAGATTGCTGGGCTGCACCCACCTGCTGAGGGAGTGCCAGGTGTGTTTCTGTTGAAACGCGTTAATCCCTGAATCTTTGATCCTCTGCAGTTCAAAGATCCTCTCATCCTGCTGCTGCTCGCCTCGGCCGTCATCAGCGTCGCCATGCACCAGTTCGACGACGCCATCAGCATCACCGTGGTACGTCCACCTGTAACCCTCCGGTCTCAGAGCGTTCCCGCTTCATTCGGCTCTCCTGGCAGCGGGTGTGTCTGAGCCGGTTCTTCTGGACCGGTTGTGGAGCTGACCAGGCAGCTTTTAGATGCTTGTTATTTCTCCCTCTCTGTGTTGACAGGCCATCATCATCGTGGTGACGGTCGCCTTCGTGCAGGTGAGTCCCGCCGGATCAGAACCAGCATCCCTTCTTCAGACCCACAACTTCCTTAAATATAATTAAACGGCTCATAGACGGATTTAGATAAACCAGGGGTGTCCAAACTTTTTCCCCCGGGGGCAAAACTGGCAAACTTAAACTACTGGCGGCCCAAAAAATTAATTAAATTAGAAATGCAAAAATTAGTTTATTGCAGTTTAGTTTTACCTGCTCAACAATAAACCACATTTTTATTGAAATCTGTAAATCATTAAAAATCCAGAACATAAAACGGGCCTCGGACTGTCTCTCCTCAATCACAGAGAAACAATTTCAAACTTTTCTTGGTCAAAAGTTGGTTTCTATTTTGTTGACCAAATTTTTTCCATTCTTGACATTCTTGGTCGGAGGCCGCACAACATCATGTCAAGGGCCACAAATGGCCCCCGGGCCACAGTTTGTACACCCTGGAGATACATGAATAAAATCAGTTGAAACATAAATAAAAGTGATAAAGACGGCATCAGAACATTACATTTATTTTGTAAATAAAAGGAAACGGGTAAAGCAGGAGCAAGGGTCAAAGGTCAAACATTCACCTTCTTTCCCAGAAATAATCAGGGTGTCCACGCAAGCCGAACAGTCATAAATTCATGTTTTTCAAATTGGAGCCTTAAGACATCCTGGGTTAAGTGCAGATTTGTGGCCGGCTGGCTGGACGGCGTCGCCTCCGGCGCGTTTCCGCGGCTACCTGCATTCTGCGCTGCTCGACCCTGCGGGGGCCGCGCTGTCCAGAGCCAGTGGGAGGGCCACAGAGCGGCTGCCAAGAGCCTCAAACTGTTCCCAGGAGTGTTTTAATCCCCTGGCGTGGCTGAAGCTGCCCACTGGCGCTGATCTCAGAGCGGCATTGTGTGCGACACAAACTGCGCCGCGATCAGGTCGTAAGTTTCACTCCGAACGGTCGTAAAACGGCCTGAATGTGAGTCGGGGAGAGCTGCAGGAACCCTGGTGGTCCTGACTGGAGATCTGAGCTCGGCGTGAAGGAAGCAGAACCTGCTGCAGCTCCAGCTGGGTTCATCCCGGCAGGATGTCTCCGGGTTTATGTGCTGCCCCGGTTCTGAGGGTGTGATGACTTCCTGTGTGCCCCGTCTGCAGGAGTACCGCTCGGAGAAGTCCCTGGAGGAGCTGGGGAGGCTGGTGCCTCCGCAGTGTCACTGGTGAGGCTTTACTCTCCTCCTGCTCTTCCTGTTGATGGGTCCGTCCGTTTCCTCTGATCCCGTCTGTCCTCTCAGCGTCAGGGACGGACACCTGGAGCACCTGCTGGCCCGGGACCTGGTTCCTGGAGACACCGTGTGCCTGTCGATGGGCGAGCGGGTCCCTGCGGACCTGCGTCTGTACGAGGTGAGGCCTCCGCGGGCTCCGTCCGCCGCGGGCTCCGTCCGCCGCCTCCTCACCTGGCCGTCCAGGTAACCTCTGCTGTGCTCCTCCAGGCGAGCGACCTGTCCATCGACGAGTCCAGTCTGACGGGGGAGACGCACCCCAGCACCAAGTCCACGTCCCCCCAGCCGCCCGCCTCCAACGGGGACATCACCTCCCGCAGCAACATCGCCTTCATGGGGACGCTGGTCCACTGCGGCAAAGCCAAGGTACTGGCTCGACCTTTGACCTCAGCTCTGCCTTCTCCTGTTCCGGTTCTTTGGCGAGTCCAGGAAGCGTGACGGAGGTTCTGAACCCGGGTTTCTGTTCCTCAGGGCATCGTCATCGGCACCGGGGAGAACTCGGAGTTCGGGGAGGTGTTCAAGATGATGCAGGCGGAGGAGGTGAGTTCTCCGAAGGCTGATCCGAAGAGACGGGAGGGGACGCCTTGATGCTCGCTGTGAGCCGGGAACCATGGGAACGGGCTCCATGACGCGGCTGATCTGGGTCATGTGACCTCTCAGGAGAAGGTCTCTCCTGTGGAACCTGCAAGGCGCCAGACTCTGGGCAACCAGCCGTCCCAGCTCAAACTGGTTTCAGGTCACATCTCTGCGGAGTCTGAATTTATGTTGACTGAGGTTCTCCCTGAAACAGAACCAAGGAATCGGGTCAGAACATCGGGTCTGACTCGACCTGAAGCTCTAAATATGAAACACCTAAAAAATATCCAGATGAAAAACTGAAGTCTCTGCACGACGCCGATAGCTCCTAGACAGGAATTTCAGCGCTGTCATGCTAGTTGCCCCGCTAGCTTAGCAGCTAACTGCTACACTATTAGCGGCTACAGAGGCATTTCAGCGCTGTCATGCTAGTTGCCCCGCTAGCTTAGCAGCTAACTGCTACACTATTAGCGGCTACAGAGGCATTTCAGCGCTGTCATGCTAGTTGCCCCGCTAGCTTAGCAGCTAACTGCTACACTATTAGCGGCTACAGAGGCATTTCAGCGCTATCATGTGAGTTGTCCCGCTAGCTTAGCAGCTAACTGCTACACTATTAGGAGCTAGAGAGGAGTTTCAGCGCTGTCATGCTAGTTGCCCCGCTAGCTTAGCAGCTAACTGCTACACTATTAGCGGCTACAGAGGCATTTCAGCGCTATCATGTGAGTTGTCCCGCTAGCTTAGCAGCTAACGGCTAAACTGATAGCGGCTACAGAGGCATAAAATGATGTATTTCAGTCAGAAATTAACGCATTGAGTGAGCAAAAACCTGTTTATTATGTTAAAGTTTCTGTATTTTATGCAAAATAAGTTTGTTCATGTTAGTGGCATCATTATGCCATAACTTTGGTATTCAAACCTATGTTTAAAATAAAAACATGAAATAAATTTAAGATGTTTGAAACCGGAGGCAGAAATCAAAACATTTCCATCCTAGAAATGTTTGGCGCTTTTAAATAAAAGCTGCATGAAGATAAATGTGGTTAAATGTAATTTTTAAAATGAATAAACAGGAAGTAGTTGTGCCTCCTTCCTGCAGGGGGAGCTGGGTAGCCGGACCGGAGCAGAAAGCGTTGATTTCCTCTGATGTTTCCTGATCTGGTGGTGTTGCCTCCTCAGGAGATCTGACCTTCTCATCTCTCCTGTTCCAGGCTCCTAAAACTCCCCTCCAGAAGAGCATGGACCTCCTGGGGAAGCAGCTGTCGCTTTACTCCTTCGGCATCATCGGTGAGCCGGTGGCCTCTTCAGAGCCCAACTCTTCCTCAGCATCTTCGTCGTCATGCTCAGTGTGGTGTGTCTGGTCTGTTTCAGGGGTCATCATGCTGGTGGGCTGGCTGCAGGGGAAGAGGATCCGGGACATGTTCACCATCGGCGTCAGGTAGCCTCATGCTAACCTTGGCTGCACATGATGCCTGCACCTTCTCCAGGGTTCCAGCTGATTCCAGCTCAGACCGAACTAGATGCTCTCTGCGGTGAATCACTGAAACGGTTGGTTTCTCCTCTGCTTCAGCCTGGCGGTGGCGGCCATCCCAGAAGGTCTGCCCATCGTGGTGACGGTGACGCTGGCCCTCGGGGTGATGCGTATGGTGAAGAAGAGAGCCATCGTTAAGAAGCTTCCCATTGTGGAGACTCTGAGTACGTAGCGCTGATGGAGGCAGGAAGCATGCAGCTGCTGGGATGTTGTTGTGCTAACGTTTCTCCTGTTCCCTCCTTCCTCCTGTTGTTCCTGTTTCTCCTGCTAGGCTGCTGTAATGTGATCTGCTCAGACAAGACGGGAACGCTGACCAAGAATGAGATGACCGTAACTCAGGTCTTCACCTCAGACGGACTCCATGCTGAGGTCTGAAGCCACAGGAATGTCATTTATCAGCAGAAATCTGCTAAACGGGTCTGTTAGGTCTGAGTTACACCACAGGGTGGCGGTGCTTCCCCTGCTTTCCTCGTCCTCACAGACACATGAAGAAGAGCACCAGCAGTAAAGAGTCTCCGACTTATTTTAGTTTAATTCCAGGTTCATAACCTCCACCAAGTACTTTGATTCCCATAAAGTTTTTATCATCTAACATTTGTTTTTCCATCAATCAGTCTTACGTAGACGATGATTTGAGAGTGAAATAACTGTTTATACAGTGTTAGCATTTCGGCGCTCGCATGCTGGTAGCCCCACTAGCTTAGCAGCTAACTGCTAAATTGTTAGCAGTGGACAGATACCTGGAACATTAACTGCTAAACTGTTAGCGGTGTTTGTAGCATCCTGATAGCTGCTACAGGCATAAAATAATATATTTCAGTCAGAAACGAACTCACTCAGTGAGCAAAAATATGTTAAAAGTTAAGCACTTTATGCAAAATAACAGTTTATTCATGGCAGTGGCATTATTAGGCCATCAGTTTGATATTCAGACTCATGTTTAAAGTAAAAACATGAAATAAAGAAGCTGTGTAGACATGCTTTATGTAGCACTAAGCCTCCTAGTTTATCGTAAAATGCTGTTAGTTGGGGTCCGTGCTCCAGCTCTCCATCAGTTTGGGGGCCCCAAGCTTAAAAACATTGAAGATCCCTGGTGTAGATGACCTCCTGAGGAGCTGCTGAGATGATCTGCTCCTCTGAGTCAGGTGGACCAGTGAACCAGAACATCTCAGGGTTGTGGAAACAGACGTCTGGGTTGTTTAACCCTCGGTGTTGTCTTGCAGGTGACAGGTGTGGGCTACAACGGGATTGGAGAGGTGTTGCTGGATGGAGAGACGGTCCACGGCCTCTCCTGCCCTTCCATCAGTAAAATTGTGGAGGTGAGTTGCAAAGAAAACCAGAACTACTTCTTCTCTCCATCATCTGTAGTTATGATGTGAGAAAGCAGATTCAGATATTTAACATGAAGGTGAAGATCAAAGCAAAGGGCTGAAGCAGCACCTGTTGTTGCCAGGTGGGCTGTGTGTGCAACGACTCGGTGATCAAGAACCAGAACCTGCTGGGACGTCCCACAGAGGGAGCGCTCATCGCCCTTGCCATGAAGGTAAACCATTATTCTGCTGGAGCTCCCAACACTGCCCCAGTTTCCACCATCTGGCTCCTGATTTGAGGGGAGGTTGAAGGATTCGGAGGTAGTCCTCCTGTACTCCATCTGCCTCGTGCATTCACCCTAAGTTTGATGAAAGCTGCAGCTCCTGAAGATAACCGAGGTCAGATTCTCTGCTGTTCCTCAGATGGGTCTGGAGGGCGTGCAGCAGGAGTTCATCCGTGTGGAGGAGCATCCCTTCACCTCCGAGCAGAAGTGGATGGCTGTTCGCTGTGTTCACCGCACGCAGCAGGTACGGCTCAGTGTCTGATTCCTGTCTGGATTCACATCTGGAGCCTGGATTTCTGTGGCGCTCCAGCTTCTGTCTAACTGGTTTTCCTCCCATCCCAGGATAAGACCGGAGTCTACTTCGTGAAGGGAGCCTACGAGCAGGTGATCCGCTTCTGCAGCTCCTACAACAGCAGAGGAGCCATGCTTCCCCTGAACCACCAGCAGAGGGAGCTCTACCAGCAGCAGATCAGCTACATGGGCACCTCCGGCCTCAGAGGTACCCGTCGCTGAGCGTTTCGGGGTCTCCCGGCCTCCGCGGCTCGCTCACGTCGCTGTCTCTGTGTCCCTCAGTGCTGGCGTTCGCCTCGGGCTCCCAGATGGGAAACCTGACCTTCCTGGGTCTGGTGGGCATCATCGACCCCCCCAGAGAGGGAGTCAAAGAGGCCGTCGCGACACTCCTCCACTCCGGGGTCGCCATCAAGATGATCACCGGAGACTCCCAGGAGACGGCCATGTCCATAGGTTAGAGGCTGCCCTCCCCTCTAATCAGGCTGGAAGCGTCTTCCAGGTCTGGCGCCATCAATATACGTCACAGGACAGCGCCTGTTAGCCGCTATGGCTAGTACCGTCCGCCTGCAGGCGCCATTACTGCTCACCCGGTCAGGTCCACAAACCCAGGCTGTTCCGATGCGGGAGGAGCAGGAATCTGCGACTGAAGTGATCGCAGCGCCCTGATTCCTAATCCCATTAATATCAAATATGGCTGAAGTTAAAGCTGAGAATATTGCCGATGTTTTGATATGTAAAATATGTATTCTCCCTGCATATATCTATAACCAGTTTAGTTTCTGGCAGTTCTGGCAAGAGAGGACTAAACGAATTTCTCTTTTATATCACACAATAATTTAATTTTACATAATTGCCGCTGTAGGAGGCATACTTTGTTAAAAATTAATAAACTACAGCTCCTATACTTTATGAAATATTTCATCCTATTTGATGATTGTTATGAATATCGCCACGTTCTACGAACAAACGAAATAATTAGCAACAAAGGGGGTTGGGACTTTCATACAGGCCAGCTGTTTATAATGAGAAGTACAATGAAATGCAACTGACAGGTGTGTGTGTGTGTGTGTGTGTGTGTGTGTGTGTGTGTGTGTGTGTGTGCGCGCGCGCAGCAAGCCGTCTGGGCCTCTTCTCCAAAGGATGTCAGTGTTTGTCAGGAGAGGAGGTTGACCATCTGGACCTGCAGGAGCTGTCCAACATCGTTCCCACGGTGAAAACACACAAACACACACATCCTTGTATTTTTATTGTTCTGAGGACTTTGTATTGACTGCCATTCATGTTAGTAACGGCATTTATGCCAAACCCAGACATTCTCCCTAACAGTGACGGCATAGTTACCTTGAAAAAGTAACTTTACCTGATGTCTTAATTTTAAATATAACATATAACTAAGTTAGATTACAAGTACTTGGTGGGACTCGCTCAGTCGGTTTTACTGCGACTCCAAATGTTTCTTCATACATTGATGTATTATTTTTGAAGCCAGATAGGTTGATTGGTTGGAAGACTATTATTATTATCCTCCCAGTGCAGAACTAGAAAGCTGTTCAGCTGTTATAAGTTGATTTCATACAAGAGTTGACAGTAAAAAAGGTTTACAATAAATATTAATTCATATTAGTTGAAATAAGCCTAAAAACTATGTAAATGCAGTAAAAAAAAACAGTTGCAAACAGTTATTTTTCATGTTGGATTCAATGTTTGTGTCGTTTTATTCAAAGAAATGGCCATCTGTACATCAGCAATCAGCTGGTAAGCCTGTTCTGGGATCGACTGGTAGTGCCTCCATCCGCCACTAGGGGGTATCTTTAGCGACACAAACGATAAATAGTGACGGATTTCCAGCAAGGAAGTTGTAGTCAAGTTTATTTGTAGAGCACATTTCAGCAGCAAAGCAGTTCAAAGTGCTTCACATCATAAAAACATCAATCAAGTATACAGCAGAATCATCAAGCAAATATGGTTCAATGTTCTTCTTACTATGAATCAAAGGCAGCTCTAAACAGGTGGGTTTTCAGCCTTGATTTAAAGGAACTCAGTGTTTCGGCTCTTTTGCATTTTGCTGGAACTTTGTTCCAGATTAGAGGAGCATAAAAACTGAAAGCTGCTTCTCCATGTTTGGTTCTGGTTCTGGAGATGCAGAGCAGACCAGAACCAGAAGACCTGAGTGGTCTGGAAGGTTGCTATGACAACAGGTCTTTAAGCCGTTCAGTGATTTATAAACTAGCAGAAGGATTTTAAAGTCTATTCTCTGAGCTCCAGGGAGCCAGTGGAAGGACTTTAGAACTGGGGTGATGCGCTCTATCTTCCTGGTCTTGGTGGGAACGCCAGCAGCAGCGTTCTGGATCAGCTGCAGCTGTCTGGTTGACTCTTTAGGCAGACCTGTGAAGACACAGTTGCAGTAATCAATGCGACTGAAGATGAACACATGGATGAGTTTCTCTAGACCTTGTTGAGACATTAGTCCTTTAACCCTGGAAATGTTCTTCAGCTGATAGAAGGCTGACTTTGTAACTGTCTTTATGTGTCTCTGAAGGTTCAGGTCTGAGTCCATCACTACACCCAGATTTCGGGCCTGATCTCTAGTTTCTAGCTGGAATAACTGAAGCTGCGCGCTGACTCTAGATCGTTCCTCTTTGGGTCCAAAGATAATAACTTCAGCTTTGTTCCTGTTCAGCTGGAGAAAGTTTTGGCACCTCCACGCATTGATTTTTTCTAAGCATCTGTTCAGTGCTTGGATGGGTTTGGAGTCACCTGGTGACATTGTGATGTAAAGCTGTGTATCATCTGCGTAGTTGTGGTAACTGATCTTATTAGCTACCATATAGGAAACGTGACTCTCTTCTCGCTCCATTGTTTATGTTTGTGTCGCTGCCTGGTATTACACGACACGTCTCTCCTCGAGACCCAGGAGGAAAGTAACAATAAATCAGTTTAAGAAAAATTATAAAAATAGTAACGCACAGTGGCTTGGAAAAGTAACTTTTAATCTGATTACTGGATTGGAAATACTTGCGTGTTAGCGTTACTGAAAATTAATGTGTTACTGATGTCACAGTTCCCTAACCATTACTTGTGTATCCCTAACGTTATCCAAAACTTCACACTGGGCGATAAATTGATTTTACTAATTAATCAAATTTTTGGTTTTTGAAGATTAGTTTATGGAAAATCTGGATTTTTTTCCACCAATGTTCTCCTTGGGTTTCCATTGTTCAGAGTGATGTCATAACGCCCAGGGCGGCCATCTTGGTTGACAAGCGTGTTTTACAGCTTCTGTTTATTTGGATTTTGAATTCAGGTCAACTTTACACCAAATATTAGGCCAAGGCTAAAATGTTTTTTTTTTTTTTTTTTTTTAAAGAAAACTAGTCATGGTGTTACTAGAATACAGTTGTAGTACTACGAAAATAAAATCTTTATACTACCAGAATGAAGTAGTAATTTTGAGAATTCCACCACGAAAGATAAAAAAAGAATTATTCAAGCTTTTTTCTCATTAAAGTCACTTTTTTCTTGTAATTTTAAGATGTTCTTTTGGTAAAGTTTCATCTTTATTCTGCTAATATTATTCAAACATTTCCATAATTAAACAAAAATTCTCATAGCCTGGCCCTGATGCTCTGTCGTACAACTCACAGAAGGGATGATTAAAATAAAAGCTACTTTTTTTTAGATATTTGTGTCATTTGTAATTTCTTTTTTCGAAAAGAAAGCGAGAAAAAAAATCTATTTTATTTTTTATCTTATCGCCCAGCCCTAACTCGCATTGTACCTCTAAAGCTAACCAGTGGAGCGCCGTAGAACTGATGATAAAATGAGAACCAGGAAAATGTCCTCACTTCCCACAAGGGCCTCAGTTTGTGGGTGAAGATGATGCAGGTGGTCCCCTAAATGCACTATGGACAGGAACGCACACAGCTCTGCCTGCTGCCTCTGGCTGTCCCAGTGAGACGCTCTGAAACCTTCTCTTCACAGATCGCCGTGTTCTACCGGGCCAGCCCCAGACACAAGCTGAAGATCGTCAAGGTGAGCCGGACCTGGTTGAGATCAAACAGAACCAGAACTTACTCTGCTGGATCAGTTACTGAGCCGGAACCAACTGCTCTCATTGAAGAGCCGAAACAAAATGAAGCTGCGGGTTCTGATGGTTCTGCTTCTCTGCAGTCGCTACAGAACCTCGGCGCCGTGGTGGCGATGACCGGCGATGGCGTCAACGACGCCGTGGCCCTGAAGGCGGCTGACATCGGCGTGGCGATGGGTCAGACGGGCACCGACGTCTGCAAGGAGGCGGCGGACATGATCCTGGTGGACGATGACTTCCAGACGATCATGTGAGTCTGCCACTAGGGGGAGCTGCTCCACAGCTGATGCATGCTGGGAAGTCTGGACCCAAAAGGAGCCGGTTCAGAGTCAGAATCTGTTTAAATATGATGCAGATTTCAGTTTTACTTTAGATTCTGCTATATCCGGTGGTTTCCTGACCCTTCAAATTAAAAGCCCATCCTTCGCTTCCAGGTCGGCCATCGAGGAAGGAAAAGGAATCTACAGCAACATCAAGAACTTTGTCCGCTTCCAGCTGAGCACGTGAGTCACAGTTTCTGCTGCTTCCTGGTTTAAAGTGAACACCGTTTAACACGGCGCTCACTGTCTCTCCCTGCTGGTCACCAGGAGCATTGCGGCGCTGACGCTCATCTCCCTGGCAACGCTGATGAACTTCCCGAACCCTCTGAACGCCATGCAGATCCTGTGGATCAACATCATCATGGACGGACCTCCGGCTCAGAGGTACAGGAGCATCATGGGAAATGGAGTCTGACAGTTTCTTCAACTATGATTTTTAGTTTTTTTTTTCCTGTTTCATTTAACTTGTTTGGAAATAAACTCTTATTTTTATTGTTTTTTTAGTCTTGAAATTATTCAGCTCTTTTATATTTTTAGAGATATATTTAACTTTTGTGACTGTGATGAGCAGCTTTTGAAGCATTTAAAGAGCTTTAAGGAAACTGATCATGTTTCATGAAGAAATGAATCAAACATGTGAGATTATTTAATCTGGACTCCTCGGTTCTCCTGCTGAGTCCTCACTGGCTGAATCCATCAACTCGGCGCTGATGGAGGTTTTCAGGGACAACGTCAGGAAACTGTCGCCTCTGTGTTGCAGTTTGGGGGTGGAGCCTGTGGACCGTGACACCATCAGGAAGCCACCTCGCAACGTGAAGGACACCATCCTCACCCGCAGCCTGCTGGTTAAAGTCCTGGTGTCGGCGTTCATCATCGTCTGTGGGACGCTGTTTGTCTTCTGGAGGGAGGTGCGCTGCCTTCCTGCTTCCTGGTTGTCCTGAATCTCCAGTCTGATTGGTGCTCTGGTCTGATCTGGTTTCTGTGGTGTTTGGTTTTCAGTTGCAGGACAACGTGATCACTCCTCGAGACACGACCATGACCTTCACCTGCTTCGTCTTCTTTGACATGTTCAACGCTCTGAGCTCCCGCTCTCAGGTAAGAACCGGACCCGACTTCTGGGACCAGAACCTCTGAGTCTGGATGACTGATGAAGGAACTGTGCCCTCAGACTCGTATGGTCCATGAGATGGGTCTGTGCAGCAACAGGACCTTCTGCTACGCCGTCCTGGGGTCCATCATGGGGCAGCTGCTCGTCATCTACTTCCCTCCTCTGCAGAGAGTCTTCCAGACGGAGAGCCTCAGCTTCATGGGTGAGATCCCGATCCCAGAAGGGTCTCCTGCTGTCGGATCAACGGATGTTTTACATTTCCACGTTAATCCCCAAAAAGGGGAAATTTGTTTGTCCCACAGTATAGCGCACAACAATAAAAAATAAATTAAAAAACACACAAAATAATAAATAGTAATGAGCCGTAAAAAGTCTTAAAAACACACACAACACTCAATGAATCTCTGAACATACAGTCATTTAAAAGTGCACAACTCCAGAGGCTACTTTTGTGTATTAAAAAGTTGGTTGTTTCCTCTTTATTGTGGACCCGACCTTGTCAGGTCCAAAATAAGTGATTTAAAGTAGAGAAAAATGTTAACTGTTTAAAAAATCATTACTGATAGTTAATAAATAATAACCCAATGTCCGGGGATTGTCATTGTTTTTCAGCCTGGGACCCCATAACTTATGCATATATACACATATAAATATATATATTTTTTTTACAATAAACTTGGCTTAGTACTGTATAAATTATGTCTTATTACTGTGCATTCAATACAAATAATACACAGCTTTTTTATATCATGTTTTTATTTTAAACGTGAGTCTGAATACCAAAGTGATACCCTAATAATCCCACGGCCACAAAAAACGGTGTTATTCTAGATAAAACCATTTATTTCTAACATCATGAACAGATTTTTGCTCACTGAATGTCTTCATTTCTGACTGAAATACTTTATTTTGTGCGTCAGTAGGAGCCATCAAGCCACTACAATCACTGCTAGCGGTTTAGCCGTTAGCTGCTAAGCTAGCGGGGCTACCAGCATGCTAGCGCCGAAATGCTAACACTGTAGACCAGTTATTTCACTCTAAAAGCATCATCTACATAAGACTGGTTGCTGGAATAACAAATGTTAGATGATAAAAACTTTATGGGGATCATTTACATGTGCTTGGTGGAGGTTATGAATCTGGAATTAAACTAAAATAAGTCGGAGACTCTTTACTGCTGGTGCTCTTCTTCATGTGTCTGTGAGGACGAGGAAAGCAGGGGAAGCACCGCCACCCTGTGGTGTAGCTCGGTAAAACACCTCCATTCAATATACTTGCACCCGTTTTTAATTCAGGTCAATTATCAATAAAACAGTACAATGTGATCACATCCTTGAGCGTCACACCTCATTTTATTAATTTGTCACATGTTATATTCATGTTAATGTGTATTTAAAGACAGTTTGTCTCCATATTTAGTGAAAATGCCTGAAAGAAGCTGATGATCTCTTATGAAAGGTGGAACTACAATCTGGCAAAGGAGTGAAATGTTTGATTTTAAAATATTTTGTTCACATTTGTTGTTTTGTATTTAATAATTGTTTCCACCCGTCCTGCAGACCTAATGTCCCTGTTCAGCCTCACCTCCTTGGTGTGCGTGGTGTCAGAGATCATGAAGAAGATGGAGAGGAATCGAGGGGCCGAGCGGCGGCCCCCCTCCGACTGCTCCCTGGAGGTATGACCCCCCCCCCATCCCCTCCGTCTCTGGCTGCTGATTGGAGGAAGAGGGCGTCTGGGGGATCTCACCTGACAGCACTGACTCCTCCTTCCGGTGAGATCCTCAGACGGAGCGACTCTCCGGTCTGGGACTGGATGGAGCTCCTGCTTTATTGGACTGGGACTAAGAACTGGGAGGACTGGGATTCTTAAACACTGCGCCGCTTCGCTTTGAAACGTTTGGTTCCGGTGCAGCAGACGGTGGAGGTGTAACCGTACAGTTTGGACTCTGAGCAACCCGGCGGGGTCGGGGGTTATTTAGTGAAAGGAACATTCCGCTCAGATCTGCTGCCGGGACGTCTGCGATCAGAACCGGGCCAGAAGCTGGTCGGAGCCCCACGCCGAGGTTCTGGATGGATCCCAGCAAGAATCCCTGCAGGGGGTTTACTGCTCCCAGTTGAAATCATTCCTTGTTTTTAATCGGCGACCCGTTGGGTCGCCTCCGAGTCTCTCAAGTATTCCAGCTTTATCTTCTTGTTGGGTTTTTTCTTTGGTTCTGGTTCAGCTGCTCCGTGCCGGAGAATCCTGGCAAACGGTCCGTTCTGGTTCTTCATGACACTACAGCAGGTCGGGGATTACACTGAGGATCCTGAAGCTGGAGCCAGGATCCCGACACGGATCCAGCCGCGTACAGTTACACCTCCACCGGCCGCCCTGGTTCCGGTTCTGCTCGCGCCGACCCGTCCAGCCAGAAGGAACTCTGGTTTTCCAAATGTTCCCATGAAACGTTCCTGATGCCAGACCTGCAGTTCTTCAGGGTCCAAATGGCAACATTTCCTCCAACGCTTCCTCTTCTGGTGCCTTAGAGAAGCCATGGATGCTTTCAGGAGTTCCTGCTTCCCGTGGTGCGTAAAGAGAAGACGCCCCGGTGCATTCTGGGTAATCTGGGGTGTCTCTGTGTCCGATTTTATTTATTTCTGAAAGTCTCTGCTGCTGTTTCCCCAAAAATTAAACTGAGCTTTTCACTCGACTGCTGGCTTCCTGCTGTAGGCTCCTCCTCCTGATCCTCGTTTCCTGGGTGGCTGCAGACGGCGTGCACGCTGTGAGCACGCACGTGCACAGACTCTGGGTTTACTTTTAGTTTTTCTAGTTTTCATCCTTTTAATATTTTTATGATCAGGCATAAAAAGCCAGAAGAAACATTTAATTTATAAATTAGATGCTGACGCGGGACTTATTTTTATCTGGACTCGTCTGGAGAAAATCTGGTGGAAGGAAAATAAAAATATAATCAAAATAATGTATTCTTTGTGCTTTTTTTTTTTTTGCAAAGTTCTTAAAATTTTAGGTAAAAAATAAAATTTGATAATGCATTGTAGTTTTTCATCATTGTAAACTGACAGTTGCATTAAAAGGAGCATTTTCCTTTACTCTCAAAAGGCATTTCAATGTAACACCATAAAGAAGACTTTCATACCTGCATAGTATGGATGGTGACATTCTGCCCTGACTGTATAGTATGTCTATTATTTATTCTATCTTTATATATATATGTGTGTGTAATGTTCTGTGTGAATCTGCTGCTGTTTGTGGGACAATAGTTCTCACACGTCCATCTCGCGGTGCAACACAGGAGACAAACACGTGCCGCCAAGCACTCCTGCCTTTTTCTTCTTTTTTTAAGTGCTAATTTAAAAATCCTACAGAACTCTTAGAGAAATTACAAAATTGATAAAAAGTTAACGACTCTTTCACAAACTCACACATTTAGCAAAATGTCTTCCAAGCTAAAAGGAGCAGCTGTCCATTTCCCCTCAGCTTTACAGTGCTAGCTCGCTAATATAATGCTAGCTCGCTAATATAATGCTAGCTCGCTAATATAATGCTAGCTCGCTAATATAACGCTGTGTGTGAGTAAAGCAAAGCCAGCCGGCAGGGACAGCTGCCCTCTGACCCCTGGCGCGGTGGCTGTTTCCGGCGGGAGGTGGGCAGTGCGACCTGAACGTCTGCTGTCCAGCAGTGACCGAAGACTCTGTTCAGTGGACCCAGGAACAGAACCAGGTTTGCTGAAGCAGTCGAGCTACCGGTTCTGCCTGTGGAGCCATGAGAGTCCAGACCAGTTCAGGAAGCTCTGCTGTGGTCCATTTGGCTCGGAAGCGGGTTTCAGGATGACACCGGGTCCAGTTTCACCAGTTGACCATCTGGTGGTGGTGATGCGCACGCACAAAAACCGGGTTTCAAGCACAGTCCTGCGTGGATTAAAAATGAACGTGGCGTTTAAAACACGCAAACTTCTTCCCTGCCGTGACAGCACGCGGCGGCCACGCGGCCCTCCTGAGTGCACAGTAACTAACCACGAAACTCCAGAACCGACCGGAACCACTGACTGCTCGGTGTTCAGGATTTATGTTTTATTGTTTACGGTTCAAACTGAGCTGGGTTCCGATCATGTTCTGACACGAACCCAGAACCGTGCTGAGCGGTTCTTGTTTGTTCGGTTGTTCTGGGAATCGGACCGGGTTCTGGTTCTGTAGGTCGGTGACCTTTCTGGTTAATGACTGATGAAGAGTGACCCCTGCTGTTCCAGGATTCCAGCGGGAAGGTTCCTCCTCCAGAGGCGCTCAGGGAAGTTAGACCCAGCTACACCGGAAAACAGGCGGGACCTTCAAAATAAAAGCAAAAGAAACCCAGCCGCCTTTCAGTCGGGTTCGTCTCGGATCTTCAACTGGAATCCGAGACTCAGAAGGTGGATGAAGCCTTCAGCTGGAGCTCCTTCAGGCTGAGGACCACATCTGCTGCCTGCTGGACCTCCGGGAGCAGATGGAACATCTCAGACCGTCCTCACAGGCTGCCGCACACGAACCGCCCGACGACCCGCAGCCATCAACCAGTCGGAACCAGAGCGACATAGCACCATGCCACAATGCAGGGAAATAAGATAAAGTAATACAATCTTATAATGTTATAGTGTAAAAGTTGCAACTTTTGTTTATTGCTGCTTTTAATCTGAAAGCCGGAAGTTGCGTTGCTGCGTTGTTGCGGGCGGATTGACGGCAGCTCCTGGATGAGGCGGGATCAGCTGATGGGAACTGAGTCAGAACTTCCCGGACTGTCCGCCATGAAACTCCCAGCCAGGACAAAAACATTCCTCCCGGGAGCAGCTGGGTCACATGACTGATCCGAACCGGTCCGGTTCAGCGACAGGTTCAGGGATCACTCGGATCACAGAGGGTCGCGGGTTTTCTCGCGTGATTTTTTTTTTTTGACCAGAGTGGGAAAAAGTTCTGGTTCGGGTCTTCCAGTCCGCCTGGCTCGACTGTAAACGGACCGAAGGCTCAGCAGGAATGTTCTGATGGTTCTGGTCCAACTTCAGGTCATGTAAGTACAGATCCAAACCTCTCATTCTGTTTGGGTCCGAACTTTTTAGACAGAACCAAGTGAGTCCAGACTGGAACTCCAAGCTTCCAGATCCATGAAGGAGCTGAACTCCCGATCCTGGTTCTGGTTCTGAAAGTGTGATCCAATCAGCTTCATTTCATCTCTAGAACCCGTCCAGAATCACCTTCCAGAACAGCTGGAGTTTCCTCATCTTCTCCCAGCCCTTCCAGGACCTTCTGAAGGTTCTCCAGATCCCCGCTCCCTGAGGTTCTGGATCCGGAACCGTCTAATCGGATCAGAGGTCCCGGTCGTCCAGCTGGACCAGATTCCCAGATGCTGCCAGGGTTTCTATTTTTAATCAGTTTGATGTTTTTCTCATCTGAACATCTGGGAACATCTGGGAGGATTTAGGACCAATTCCAGATTAAATCTGTTGTTTGAAGGAGCATAATGATCCGGATCGGATCGGATCTGAACTGGATCTGGATCCAGTCTGGATCTGGTTCCGTATCCAGATTGGATTCAGCCCCTGATCTGGCTCTGGATCGGACCGGATCAGAATCCGGCCTGTGTTCTGGAGGCGTGTCAGGAGTGCTGGAATGAGATGAAACAGGAACTTGTTCTCAGATTTTGAGGAGATTTTGAGGAAACTGGGAAAAATATGAACAACTGGTGGAGAAGTTTCCAGAAGCTCGGACTGGGATCGTGGATCCTCACCGTTGTGTTTTCTTCTGACAGATTCTGGTTCTGGTTCTGATCCGGGACCTCCTCTTGCGTCTCCCAAAGATGCTGCTCAGGAGCGGCGCCGCCGCCCCCATCTGGGCGTCTCCTGGGAAGGAGCCGCCGGCGCTCTGGGCCGGTCCGGCCGACGTTCCGGCTCTGGAGATCAAACTGGGAGCACTGGTGGTGCTGCTGTCCGTCACGCTGCTGTTCGGGTTCGCTCCCTTCTGCTTCGTCCGCGGAGGCGGCCGCTGCGGCGGCGACCCAGGTACCCGGCGCTCCCGGCAGCTCCCGGAAACGGGTCCGGACGTCTCCCTTCCTGACGCTGTGTGTGTGTGTGTGTTGCAGACTGCCGGCGCCGGCTGCTGGGGCTGATCAGCTGCTTCTCCGGAGGCGTCTTCCTGGCCACCTGCCTGCTGGACCTGCTGCCGGACTTCCTGCAGAGCATCGACGAGGCGTTCAGGGACGCTGGGATCAAAGTACGGCCGCCGCCGCGCTTCACGTGTCGGACCGCTGACAGAACCGGGCCCGCAGCGTCGCGTTAAAACCTTTACTGGGTCAGAGTCCAGAGGAGGCTCGACCCGGTTCTCCTGGCTGCTCCAGAGACAGCCGGGTCTGCAGGGCGTCTGTAAACACGGTGGCGGCAGCATCATGCTGGGGGAGTTGATGGGAAGACGGAGCTGACCCAGGATCAGGCCCGGGGGAGAACCTGGGAAGTCAGGGAGCCTGGAGACAGCTGCAGGCCACACTTTTCAGATTTCTGTTTGTAAAAACGTTTCCTTCGTCCTGGTTCTGGTTGTAGTCCTAGTCCTGTTCTGATCCCAGTCTAGGTTCTGGTCCAGGTGCAGGTCCGGATCCAGATTCTGGTTCTGATTCTGATCCTAGTGTAGGTTCTGGTTCTGGTCTAGGTTCTATTCCAGGTTCTGGTCCACGTTCTGGTTCTGCTCCTGGTTCAGGTTCTGTTCCAGGTCTTGCTTCTGATCCTAGTCCACGTTCTGGTTCTCGTCCAGGTCCTGGTTCTGGTATTCCCATCTCCACGGCAACAGACGGCTCAGGAAGGGTCCGGACTCTTCTTGCGGTCGGAGAGGAACGGCGGCGAAAGCGGGACTTCCTGCCGTGCGGACCCACACGGCAGCTGGAAGCAGGCCACCGTCCTGTTCTTCTGGAGCTGGAAGAACATTCGTGGAGCTGTTGGGACATTGGGTTCCTCGAAGACTCATTTCAGCTCGTTTCTATAGCGACAGTCCACAACAGCCTCCAGGCTTTTTGCCCAGAAATCCTTTCAGCCCAGCTGATCCGAACGAGCCATCCAGCAGACCGGATCGGGTCGCTGATGTTCCAGAACCTGCTGGAACTCATCCGGAACCCCAGCATCCTGAGGCCTTCCACGGCAGAGGTGCAGCTTGTGGGATTCCGGGTCAGTGCGGACGGTTCCGAGCGTCCAGACACTTGAAATGGTTCTGCTCTGCTCGGTTCTGGAGCCTGCGGATCAGGGCTGATTCTTGCTCGAGGCGACTGCTTGGGGCCTCCTGGCCACCAGGGGGCCCCGCTGCTGCATGTTCAGTCTTCGTCTGTCTTTGTCTGGTATGTTCAACACATCTGGTTTATGTCTAAAAAACAAAAAAGACGTAAACAAACTGCAGAGATGAACTCAGGCTGGTGTTTGACATCATCAGGCCGCAGCGTCACACGGAGCGGCCGCCGACAGGAACGCTCAACAGCTGGCTATCATTCCCGCTAGCCATCATTCCCGCTAGCTATCATTCCCGCTAGCCATCATTCCCGCTAGCCATCATTCCCGCTAGCCATCATTCCCGTTAGCTATCATTCCCGCTAGCCATCATTCCCGTTAGCTATCATTCCCGCTAGCCATCATTCCCGTTAGCCATCATTCCCGCTAGCCATCATTCCCGCTAGCCATCATTCCCGCTAGCTATCATTCCCGCTAGCCATCATTCCCGCTAGCTATCATTCCCGTTAGCCATCATTCCCGCTAGCCATCATTCCCGCTAGCCATCATTCCCGCTAGCCATCATTCCCGTTAGCCATCATTCCCGCTAGCCATCATTCCCGTTAGCCATCATTCCCGCTAGCCATCATTCCCGTTAGCCATCATTCCCGCTAGCTATCATTCCCGTTAGCCATCATTCCCGCTAGCCATCATTCCCGCTAGCCATCATTCCCGCTAGCTATCATTCCCGCTAGCCATCATTCCCGTTAGCTATCATTCCTGCTAGCCATCATTCCCGTTAGCCAGAAAATAAACCAGACAAAATGGCGTCCAAGAGAAGTTGAGTGGCCCAGAAAAATGGAAGAAAAAGGAGATGGAGGAAGAAAGACTGTGAAAGGTTAAAGGTCACCA
The DNA here is from genome assembly GCA_014839685.1 of Anableps anableps. Classification (NCBI taxonomy): domain Eukaryota; kingdom Metazoa; phylum Chordata; class Actinopteri; order Cyprinodontiformes; family Anablepidae; genus Anableps; species Anableps anableps. Next base: position 493,633 of record CM026072.1, on the reverse strand, counting down.
CCTTTTGGCGATGTGGGCAGGATAAGAGGAGGCGTAACGTCTTTCTTATTTGTTAGCAAGTGTTTCTGCCCTGCTGGCCTCGGATAGTGATTTACAGGCTGGAATCTGGCCGCCATGAGCTCAGCTTCAGTGGCAGCTTCATGAACAGGTCACATGACGAACAGTTTTTATAAACGCTGTTGGTTTTATCACGATTAGAGGATCTTTGTTTCTTTGTGTCGTAGTTTTTATCAGTTTAATTCACTTTAAGATGCGTAATTTTAAGCTTGTAAAGCGGAGCAGATTGAGGCGCTGAGTGGAACGTCTAAAGGCTGAACCTCTCCATCGCAGGGGCCCCAGACAGCATCTGGCTTCGGGCCCCCGCAAAGCTAAGACGGCCCGGCTGGATGTGTAACGGTCTGGTGTTTCCTGCTGTTCCAGCTCCAGTTCCCTCTGCCGGAGTTCATCGTGGCCATGGGTTTCTTCCTGGTTCTGGTTCTGGAGCAGATCGTCCTGGCCCTGAAGGACCAGTCCTCGTCCCACTTGGAGGAGCGCCGCGCCTTGATGGCGGACTCCAGCGTCCAGACGGCCGACGCCGGCGGCCTCCATCACCGCCACAGAGGCTCGCCGGAGTCCGACGGCCACTTCCACGCCGACCTGGGCTCCCAGTCGGCACTCCGGGCCTTCATCCTGGTCTTCTCTCTGTCTCTGCACTCGGTGTTCGAGGGGCTGGCGGTGGGGCTGCTGGAGGAGGGCAAGGAGGTGCTGGAGATCTGCGTGGCGCTGCTGATCCATAAGAGCATCATCTCGTTCTCGCTGAGCGTGGCGCTGTCTCAGGGCCGGCTGCGGCGCTCCGTGGTGGCCGGCTGCCTGCTGATGTTCGCCGTCATGTCGCCGCTGGGCATCGCTCTGGGCGTCGGCCTCACCGAGACCAAGACGTCGCCGCAGCACCAGCTGGCGCGCTGCACGCTGGAGGGGCTGGCGGCCGGAACCTTCATCTACATCACCTTCATGGAGATCCTGCCGCATGAGCTCTCCTCCGGCCGCGGCCGCATCCCCAAGGTGGCCGTGATGCTGCTGGGCTTCGCCGTGGTGACCGGGGTGCTCTTCATCAAGCTGTAACCATGGCAACGGGGGGAAGAGCGAGACGCGGTTCTGTTTAACCCCAACCACAGAACCAGAACCTCTCAGCTTGGACTGACGGAGGAGGTCCAGATTCTTCCACTGAGCATCTGTCTTTTATAAAAGATCTTTGTTGCAACGATGATCGGATTTTTACAAAGTCAAATTTCTGGTTAATTTGATCAAGTTAGAAGTTTTGACTGTTTTAATAAAGGAAGTGAAACATCCTGAGCCAGATGTTTTCATCCACCAGAGTCTGGAGGAAACATCTGGTGTCAGAACCAGAACCCTTTAACTGACAGGCGGTTGTGATGCTTTAACCACAGCGCCTCCTGTTGGACCGTAGAGTGGACTACAGATGGATTTAAAAAAGGCTTTTAAATAAAAGGAAAACCAAAGATCTGTGTTCTGAATGTATTTACTGTTCTCTTCATTTTAATGTTTACATTTCTGTTTTTTCCTTGTCTTTGGTTTAATTCAGCACTCTGACAGTATATTCTGTACGTTTCACTAATAAAACACGAGAAAACTCAGCGACACCTGTCTGATTTTGGATTGTGGGAGGAAGCAGGAGTACCCATAGAGAACTCGCACATGCACAGGGAGAACATTCAGACTCCATGTAAGCTGGGATTCCAACCCAGGACCTCCTAAGCTGCAACCATCAGCCCCGCCGTGCAGTCTGATGGTTTTCTAAGACAGGCTGAGGGGGCGGAGCTTCTGCTGTCTTTCATTTAGATTTCCTAATTAGCACCAAACATCCGAACCCAGAATCTGTGTTTAATACTTAAAAAGGTTATTAAAGGAGAGGAATTTATGAAAACATTGAAAGTGACATCCTAAATGTAGCCTGTATCAGAGTCATTGAGCTTTTCCCAAAACATCCACAGTCCCACTCACTCCTGTCACCGTACGCCTGATCCTGATCCATGCGGCGGAGAGTGGGAACATTTCCCCACATCTGGGTTTATTCTGGTGGTTACAGCAGAGCAGTGTCAGACAATACCATCCTCGTTTTACCAGAATTGGTGGCTAGTGGATTTTTTTTTTTTTTTTGTCCTTTCTAATAGTTTTACTCCTGTATGGCACTTCACTGTTCTGACCAGGGTTAAAAATGCCTTCAGGTGAGATTACATTGAGGAACCCAGTGGGCTGTGCTCTGGAAACAGGCCTGATTAATTTTTTATTCTTTTATATTTATATACAAAGGAGGTTGTTGTGAAATAAAATGTTTAAAAGACTGAGTAAAGTTTAAAGAGAAATACTATTTCAGCACAGTCCGAGTCCAGCTGCAGAGAGAAGTGTCCCTCTGACAGTGAAGGCAACAAGAAACCCTCATCCGACCTGATGGTGTGAGCCCAGCCCAATCTGTGCCTGATGACATCACTGTGGGGCGACTCCTGACTGCAGGTGAGCGCTCACCTGTCATCACTGATAGATTAATAATTAATTGTTTCAGCAATGATGACTCTGATTTTTTTTTCCAATAAAAGTATTAGTATGTTGATGATGAAGATAGATATATTCCTGACAAAGGGGACCGACCCTTCAGGCAGAACCTCCCCCCATCCCATCCCAAACACAGCCACAGAGGCTGTGCTTCTGCTCTGTTTGGACCCGTCCTCAGGTGAGGCCCAGCTCCTCTATGGTGGTTCTGATGCTGCTCAACAGATAAAGGTCCACAGATTCTGGGCCAGCAGCTGTTAGCAGCCTTTAAAAACATTTATTAGTAAATAGAAGGCTTTTTACAAATATTACTAATTATATCCATGCAGTTTGTTTTGAATCTCTTCTCTTCTGTGTGGTTTTCCTTCATTCTCTCCAGCAAAACTTTTATTTTCTTCGCAGAAACTATTTCTCTGAACAAACTTCAGCAGAATAAAGAAGAAGCAGACTCCTCAGCCACCCTGCACCGGTTACACCTTACCGCCAGAGGGCGCCATGATGCTGCCTCTCAATCATCAAAGCTTTTCTAATGTTTCAGTGATGACTCACTCCGACTATTAAATGAAATCCACAAAAACAAGTCTATTGAAAATCTGGTCGAAATCTCCAAAACGTGTTAGACATAACCCAAAAATAAAAATTACATAATTTTGCTGCAAATTCAAAAAATGTTTCTAACAGAGCTGAGAAAATTATAAAAATTGAACCAAGTCTTGAAAAAACCCACCAAAATACAAACAAAGAACAATAAAAATAATCTACAGACAAAAATCTGCCAAAGGTTGACCACAAATTAGATAAAAAATTAAAATACTGCGTGAAAATCCGGCATTCATCAACTTTGAACTCTAACAGTGTAATAACATCACAGCGTTAACAGAGCTTGACACTTTTCTAAAGAGAATATTTGAGCTTTATTTTAAAAAGTTAAAACCCATGTACAAGTTTTATTAAATCCTCACAGTTTAATAAATTCAGATCGGAAGAGGTTACTAAAGTCATGATGGCCAAAGAAGAAGTTGCTGACTGATGTTAGTCTGAGGATTCTGGTCCTGAGAAAAATCCTCAGAGTGAGACCTCTTCCTCTTCCGACCCTCTCTGCTGGAAATCATTCCACTACGTCAGGTCGTCCGGTCCGCTCGGAGAAGATGTCTGCGACGGGTTCAGGCGGACCAGGACCCGGACCAGGACCCGCCACGGGCTCCGGGTCCGGGGCTTCAAACCCCCGTAAGTTCAGTGAGAAGATAGCCCTGCACACCCAGCGGCAGGCCGAGGAGACGGCCGCCTTCCAGGAGGTTATGATGGACATCACCTCGACCAGGGTGAGTGTGAGGCGGAGGCAGGAGGAGGGGAGCTCCCCGGAGGAAGAGAGGCCTGCCCAAGTCTCCGAGAAGCTCCCGGATCATCTGGTTCTGCTTGTCCGAGTAGAGATTTCTACTCTGGTTTGGTAACTTTAGAGAGAAAAAGACGTTTTAAGGGATGAAGCGTGAAGTTAGTGTCTCGTTTAGAGTCGGAAGCGCTTCGTTTTTCTTCGTTTCCGTCGTTAGCAGAGCTAGCTTCTGTTAGCATCGATGCTAAATGTTTACTGCTGTTCTGCTGGGAGCTGACCGGCAGCTGGAGCCGGGGATGAGTGGTTCTAACCCGGGTAGAAACCTGGGGGCTGACCGGCAGCTGGAGCCGGGGATGAGTGGTTCTAACCCGGGTAGAAACCTGGGGGCTGACCGGCAGCTGGAGCCGGGGATGAGTGGTTCTAACCCGGGTAGAAACCTGGGGGCTGACCGGCTGCTGGGGCCGGGGATGAGTGGTTCTGACCCGGGTAGAAACCTGGGGGCTGACCGGCTGCTGGGGCCGGGGATGAGTGGTTCTGACCCGGGTAGAAACCTGGGGGCTGACCGGCTGCTGGGGCCGGGGATGAGTGGTTCTAACCCGGGTAGAAACCTGGGGGCTGACCGGCTGCTGGGGCCGGGGATGAGTGGTTCTGACCCGGGTTAAGACCTGGGGGCTGACCGGCTGCTGGGGCCGGGGATGAGTGGTTCTGACCCGGGTTAAGACCTGGGGGCTGACCGGCTGCTGGGGCCGGGGATGAGTGGTTCTGACCCGGGTTAAGACCTGGGGGCTGACCGGCAGCTGGGGCCGGGGATGAGTGGTTCTGACCCGGGTAGAAACCTGGGGGCTGACCGGCTGCTGGGGCCGGGGATGAGTGGTTCTGACCCGGGTAGAAACCTGGGGGCTGACCGGCTGCTGGGGCCGGGGATGAGTGGTTCTGACCCGGGTAGAAACCTGGGGGCTGACCGGCTGCTGGGGCCGGGGATGAGTGGTTCTGACCCGGGTAGAAACCTGGGGGCTGACCGGCTGCTGGGGCCGGGGATGAGTGGTTCTGACCCGGGTAGAAACCTGGGGGCTGACCGGCTGCTGGGGCCGGGGATGAGTGGTTCTGACCCGGGTAGAAACCTGGGGGCTGACCGGCAGCTGGGGCCGGGGATGAGTGGTTCTGACCCGGGTAGAGACCTGGGGGCTGACCGGCAGCTGGGGCCGGGGATGAGTGGTTCTGACCCGGGTAGAAACCTGGGGGCTGACCGGCTGCTGGGGCCGGGGATGAGTGGTTCTGACCCGGGTAGAAACCTGGGGGCTGACCGGCAGCTGGGGCCGGGGATGAGTGGTTCTGACCCGGGTAGAAACCTGGGGGCTGACCGGCAGCTGGAGCCGGGGATGAGTGGTTCTGACCCGGGTAGAAACCTGGGGGCTGACCGGCTGCTGGGGCCGGGGATGAGTGGTTCTGACCCGGGTAGAAACCTGGGGGCTGACCGGCAGCTGGGGCCGGGGATGAGTGGTTCTGACCCGGGTTAAGACCTGGGGGCTGACCGGCTGCTGGGGCCGGGGATGAGTGGTTCTGACCCGGGTAGAGACCTGGGGGCTGACCGGCTGCTGGGGCCGGGGATGAGTGGTTCTGACCCGGGTAGAGACCTGGGGGCTGACCGGCTGCTGGGGCCGGGGATGAGTGGTTCTGACCCGGGTAGAGACCTGGGGGCTGACCGGCTGCTGGGGCCGGGGATGAGTGGTTCTGACCCGGGTAGAAACCTGGGGGCTGACCGGCTGCTGGGGCCGGGGATGAGTGGTTCTGACCCGGGTAGAAACCTGGGGGCTGACCGGCTGCTGGGGCCGGGGATGAGTGGTTCTGACCCGGGTAGAAACCTGGGGGCTGACCGGCAGCTGGGGCCGGGGATGAGTGGTTCTGACCCGGGTAGAGACCTGGGGGCTGACCGGCTGCTGGGGCCGGGGATGAGTGGTTCTGACCCGGGTAGAGACCTGGGGGCTGACCGGCTGCTGGGGCCGGGGATGAGTGGTTCTGACCCGGGTAGAGACCTGGGGGCTGACCGGCTGCTGGGGCCGGGGATGAGTGGTTCTGACCCGGGTAGAGACCTGGGGGCTGACCGGCTGCTGGGGCCGGGGATGAGTGGTTCTGACCCGGGTAGAGACCTGGGGGCTGACCGGCTGCTGGGGCCGGGGATGAGTGGTTCTGACCCGGGTAGAAACCTGGGGGCTGACCGGCTGCTGGGGCCGGGGATGAGTGGTTCTGACCCGGGTAGAAACCTGGGGGCTGACCGGCTGCTGGGGCCGGGGATGAGTGGTTCTGACCCGGGTTAAGACCTGGGGGCTGACCGGCTGCTGGGGCCGGGGATGAGTGGTTCTGACCCGGGTAGAGACCTGGGGGCTGACCGGCTGCTGGGGCCGGGGATGAGTGGTTCTGACCCGGGTAGAAACCTGGGGGCTGACCGGCTGCTGGGGCCGGGGATGAGTGGTTCTGACCCGGGTTAAGACCTGGGGGCTGACCGGCTGCTGGGGCCGGGGATGAGTGGTTCTGACCCGGGTTAAGACCTGGGGGCTGACCGGCTGCTGGGGCCGGGGATGAGTGGTTCTGACCAGGGTAGAAACCTGGGGGCTGACCGGCTGCTGGGGCCGGGGATGAGTGGTTCTGACCCGGGTAGAGACCTGGGGGCTGACCGGCTGCTGGGGCCGGGGATGAGTGGTTCTGACCCGGGTAGAGACCTGGGGGCTGACCGGCAGCTGGGGCCGGGGATGAGTGGTTCTGACCCGGGTAGAAACCTGGGGGCTGACCGGCTGCTGGGGCCGGGGATGAGTGGTTCTGACCCGGGTTAAGACCTGGGGGCTGACCGGCTGCTGGGGCCGGGGATGAGTGGTTCTGACCCGGGTAGAGACCTGGGGGCTGACCGGCTGCTGGGGCCGGGGATGAGTGGTTCTGACCCGGGTAGAAACCTGGGGGCTGACCGGCAGCTGGGGCCGGGGATGAGTGGTTCTGACCCGGGTAGAAACCTGGGGGCTGACCGGCTGCTGGGGCCGGGGATGAGTGGTTCTGACCCGGGTTAAGACCTGGGGGCTGACCGGCTGCTGGGGCCGGGGATGAGTGGTTCTGACCCGGGTTAAGACCTGGGGGCTGACCGGCTGCTGGGGCCGGGGATGAGTGGTTCTGACCCGGGTAGAAACCTGGGGGCTGACCGGCTGCTGGGGCCGGGGATGAGTGGTTCTGACCCGGGTAGAGACCTGGGGGCTGACCGGCTGCTGGGGCCGGGGATGAGTGGTTCTGACCCGGGTAGAGACCTGGGGGCTGACCGGCAGCTGGGGCCGGGGATGAGTGGTTCTGACCCGGGTAGAGACCTGGGGGCTGACCGGCTGCTGGGGCCGGGGATGAGTGGTTCTGACCCGGGTAGAAACCTGGGGGCTGACCGGCTGCTGGGGCCGGGGATGAGTGGTTCTGACCCGGGTAGAAACCTGGGGGCTGACCGGCTGCTGGGGCCGGGGATGAGTGGTTCTGACCCGGGTTAAGACCTGGGGGCTGACCGGCTGCTGGGGCCGGGGATGAGTGGTTCTGACCCGGGTAGAGACCTGGGGGCTGACCGGCAGCTGGGGCCGGGGATGAGTGGTTCTGACCCGGGTAGAGACCTGGGGGCTGACCGGCAGCTGGGGCCGGGGATGAGTGGTTCTGACCCGGGTAGAGACCTGGGGGCTGACCGGCAGCTGGGGCCGGGGATCTTCTGGTCTCTCCTGGGTTGTTGTGGTTTTGTTGTCAGGTGGATGAGAAGCTGGAGCCTCAACAGACTGAAGGTGTTTTGTGGACCTGAAATCAGCCCGGATTCACCCCAAACTGGGCTCAGTTTACTTGGCCCCAGCTGGGATGGACCGTCATGGATCAGATGGACCTGTACTCCAGATGTTCTCAGCAGCCAGGCTCTGATGGTGGAGGTGGTATCATGGTCTGGGCTTGAACCATCTCCTCTGATTTGAGAGCAACATCTGCTGCCTTCAGGACCACACCTTCTCCAGGGACGTCCAGCTTCTGGACGGACCTGTCTGGATCTGGGAGAAGGGACGTAGAGGACGGAGTGGGTGGAGAAGATGAAATGACCCAGATGCTGCTGGTCCTCCTCTGGTCAGGACCAGATGCTGGTCCTCCAACGAGCGTCTGGAGGCGACCCGTTCGCTTCCTTCTCCGAGCTCCAGACCTGCTCCTGCTGCTCGTCTGGAGGACATGTTGTTGACTGGAGCTTCCTGTCTGCAGACACATCAGTCCTGCTTCGTTCTTCTCATGATAACACACACACACACACACACACACACACACACACTGCAGCAGGCCAGTCAGCTCCTGGCGTCTGGGTGTGTGTGTTTCAACGGCTGCAGTCGCTCCGTGCTGCAGCTGCAGCTGCCGGTACGATTCCCTCTCTGCCAGAATCAGAGACGCAGGAGCAGATCTGAACATCCGCTCGGGGCCTCGGGGCCTCGGGGCCTCGGGGCCTCCAGGTCCTTGGGGCCTCCAGGTCCTTGGGGCCTCCAGGTCCTTGGGGCCTCCAGGTCCTCGGGGCCTCCGGGGCCTCGGGGCCTCCGGGGCCTCCGGGGCCTCCAGGTCCTCGGGGCCTCGGGGCCTCCAGGGCCTCGGGGCCTCCAGGTCCTCGGGGCCTCCAGGTCCTCGGGGCCTCGGGGCCTCCGGGGCCTCGGGGCCTCCGGGGCCTCAGGGCCTCGGGGCCTCCAGGTGCTCGGGGCCTCCAGGTGCTCAGGGCCTCCGGGGCCTCGGGGCCTCCGGGTCCTCGGGGCCTCCGGGGCCTCGGGGCCTCCGGGTCCTCGGGGCCTCCAGGTCCTCGGGGCCTCAGGGCCTCGGGGCCTCGGGGCCTCCGGGTCCTCGGGGCCTCCGGGTCCTCGGGGCCTCAGGGCCTCGGGGCCTCCGGGTCCTCGGGGCCTCCGGGGCCTCCGGGTCCTCGGGGCCTCCGGGTCCTCGGGGCCTCAGGGCCTCGGGGCCTCCAGGTCCTCGGGGCCTCCAGGTCCTCGGGGCCTCAGGTCCTCGGGGCCTCCAGGTGCTCGGGGCCTCCGGGGCCTCGGGGCCTCGGGGCCTCCGGGTCCTCGGGGCCTCAGGGCCTCGGGGCCTCCGGGTCCTCGGGGCCTCCGGGTCCTCGGGGCCTCCAGGTCCTCGGGGCCTCGGGGCCTCGGGGCCTCCAGGTGCTCGGGGCCTCCGGGGCCTCGGGGCCTCCGGGTCCTCGGGGCCTCAGGGCCTCGGGGCCTCCAGGTCCTCGGGGCCTCGGGGCCTCGGGGCCTCCGGGTCCTCGGGGCCTCCGGGTCCTCGGGGCCTCAGGGCCTCGGGGCCTCCGGGTCCTCGGGGCCTCCGGGTCCTCGGGGCCTCCGGGGCCTCCGGGTCCTCGGGGCCTCCGGGTCCTCGGGGCCTCAGGGCCTCGGGGCCTCCAGGTCCTCGGGGCCTCCAGGTCCTCGGGGCCTCCGGGGCCTCCGGGGCCTCCGGGCCTCCAGGTCCTCGGGGCCTCCGGGGCCTCGGGGCCTCAGGGCCTCGGGGCCTCCGGGGCCTCGGGGCCTCAGGGCCTCGGGTCCTCGGGGCCTCCGGGGCCTCGGGGCCTCAGGGCCTCGGGGCCTCCAGGTCCTCGGGGCCTCGGGGCCTCCAGGTCCTCGGGGCCTCCGGGTCCTCGGGGCCTCAGGGCCTCGGGGCCTCCGGGTCCTCGGGGCCTCCAGGTCCTCGGGGCCTCAGGGCCTCGGGGCCTCCGGGTCCTCGGGGCCTCCGGGTCCTCGGGGCCTCCGGGTCCTCGGGGCCTCAGGGCCTCGGGGCCTCCGGGTCCTCGGGGCCTCCAGGTCCTCGGGGCCTCGGGGCCTCCAGGTCCTCGGGGCCTCAGGGCCTCGGGGCCTCAGGGCCTCGGGGCCTCCAGGTCCTCGGGGCCTCCGGGTCCTCGGGGCCTCCGGGGCCTCCGGGGCCTCGGGGCCTCGGGGCCTCCGGGTCCTCGGGGCCTCCGGGGCCTCGGGGCCTCCGGGTCCTCGGGGCCTCCGGGTCCTCGGGGCCTCCGGGTGCTCGGGGCCTCCGGGTCCTCGGGGCCTCCGGGGCCTCGGGGCCTCCGGGTCCTCGGGGCCTCCAGGTCCTCGGGGCCTCGGGGCCTCCGGGGCCTCCAGGTCCTCGGGGCCTCCGGGTGCTCGGGGCCTCCGGGTCCTCGGGGCCTCCGGGTCCTCGGGGCCTCAGGGCCTCGGGGCCTCCGGGTCCTCGGGGCCTCCGGGTCCTCGGGGCCTCCGGGTCCTCGGGGCCTCAGGGCCTCGGGGCCTCCGGGGCCTCCAGGTCCTCGGGGCCTCCGGGGCCTCGGGGCCTCCGGGGCCTCGGGGCCTCCAGGTCCTCGGGGCCTCCAGGTCCTCGGGGCCTCGGGGCCTCCAGGTCCTCGGGGCCTCAGGGCCTCGGGGCCTCAGGGCCTCGGGGCCTCCGGGTCCTCGGGGCCTCCTCCTGGATGTATTCAGTTGATCTTTCTGTAACGTTTTAAAGTGAAGCAGGAGACCCTGGGGGGGCGTTCTCGGAGCTCTTGCTGCGGCGCCAGACCAGGAGATGAAACCTGAACATCTTCCTGCTTCCTGTGGAAATCTGCAGGACCATCTGGAGAACTCTGGACCTGAGCCCGGGCCCCTGAGTTCTGGGCAGCCGTTTGTTTCTGGAGCAGAATCTGGAGGTTCTGAGCAGCTGAAGGTCGGACCCAGCTGGTGCCGACGGACCTTCTGAACCGTTCAGTACGGTGGCTGAGAGGGCTCAGCCTGCTGCAGGCCATGACATCGTCTGAGCCGGAGGTGGTTCTGTTGGGTTCTGTTGGACCGGTTCTTCCGTGTTGGTTCCGTGGGACGCTGCGTTTATGGGCCAGGACTGAACGGGTTTATTGTTCTGGTCGGCAGCAGCCGTACTGGAGCCGTCTGTTTGGTAGGACCTCTACCGCCCCCACCTGGTGACTTGCGTTTCATCAACCCTCAAACCGGTTCTCCTCCAGAACCCGACGGCGTCGCTGTGACATCACAGGTCACGTGACTGAGAGCTTTAAAGCTCAGCCCAGATATTTAGAGGCAGGAGTAATAAACATACTGATCATGATGATGATTTTTACCAGAACCTGTCGTTGTCCCGGCAGCTGCAGGCCCAGAAGCTGCGCCTGGCCCGGAACCAGGGGCCGTACTACGGCGGCTCCTTACCCAACGTCAACCAGATCGGCAGGAACCCGCAGGACTTCCAGGTGACTCGCGAGCTGCAGATGCAGGACTGGTGTTGAAGCGGTGACGAACAGCATCCGGTGTCAGTCAGCAGCGTTTCCCGACATCCCTGACGAGCCCCAGCGCCTCACCGAGTCCGTCCAGCCTGATCTGTTATTTCTGATGAGTAAACCCAGCGTATCGTGCCCACAGGAAGACTGGTGACAGTTAAAGACGCTTAACTCGGTGGTTAACAACCCTCCGTGGCTGCTGCAGCGAGGGGAGAAATAAAACCCCAGATTTTTATCAGTAAAACTACAAATATTGTTTCTGCCGCAGCGAATGCATCTTATACAGTCAGCAGAGGCCCTCCAACCCTCATGCAGCAGTCCAGCGGTGGCCACACTTCCATGAATAGCAGAGCTCATTTTTTGCTTCGCTCTTTAGCGTTTTTGCTCATTTTGAAAATGTTTAGTTTGCTAATTTCTCAAGCGCAACTTTCAGTTGAGTGAAGTTCAGCGTCTGTGCTGGAGTTTTGGTTCTCGACTGCTAGGAATTCAAGCAGTGAGACACTTAGATTCATGCTCTTATTTTGAAGTGGATAAAATGTTTACGCTGCAGCTCCGTTTCCTCTCATGTTCTGCACCTGTGATGCGATGCAGCAAATGACGTTTATTCTGTACCCAGAATGCATTGCTGTAGTCCAACAGTAAACAGTTTTAAATCTGCTGATGTCCTGCGTGCTTTCTGACTGAAGTCCAACCCTGGTCAGTCAGGCATAATTAGCAACAGAGTTAGAAAAACTCAACAACTACAAAAGCAAAACCACGAGTGAAAACTCTGTTCTAAAGAATCGCTTCGCAAACGCAAAAACACCCCTGTTGAGGGCGATATACTGTACTGTAGCACATGTTGTGTCATTGACACAATGTGAGTATCAACATGGTTGAAGTTAGTGCTTTAGCATTAGCTTCCACTAAATGCTGTGTTGGTATAGCGCTTTAGCATGAGCGGCTCTAGCGGATCTATGGTTAGTGTTTTAGGGTTAGCAGAGCTAATGTTTTGGCTAGCGGTGCCCACCACTGCAACAGTCGAACTACAGCAAACGTTAAATGAATTTTCCTGAGATGAGAGCTCTAGTTAGGATTCTGATTTGCTCACAGCGGTAACAGCCTGAAGCTGAAGTAAAGTCACTTCAAATTTGAGGAGCAGCCCCTCATCACCTGTATCATAACTCCAGTAAATACCAGAATATTATCCTGTTAAAGAAGCAATTTCCCGAATTTGTGAAAGCTGTTGCACTGGAATCCTTCATCACTGCGACTGAATTGTGTCCAACATTTAAAACTTGATTGAGTATTTTAAACTGCTGGCATAAAAAGCTCGGAAAATTAGGTCTGAACCCAGCTTTAAATGAGCTCCTCCTGTTTTCTTCTTCTTCTCCTGTCCTCCTCTTCCTCTCAGGGCTCCTTCCAGTCCAGCTTGGAGTCCAGCCGCTCCACTCGACATCATGGCCTGGTGGAGCGGGTCCAGAGGGACCGCCGCTTCGTCTCGCCTGTCCGACCCTACCGAAACCGCCAAGTATCCTTCAGCCTCTATCTGAACATCTGTTTCTGCTCATCTAGAAGTTCTGCTCAGTTCTGGACTGGGTACGGTAGAACTGGGCTGAACCAACTAGAACCCTGAGGAGGCTGTGCTCCTCAAGCTCTCATCTGTGGCTGTTTAGGCTCTGTAACAATGACTTCAATATTAGCAGAAGAAGAAGATGGTGATATAATATGTTCTAGCACATGTTGTGTCATTGACACATGGTGGGTGTTAGCGCTTTAGCATTAGCCTCCACTAAATACCATGTTGGAATAGTGCTTTAGCGTTAGCCTCCTCTAAATACCATGTTGGAATAGTGCTTTAGCATTAGCCTCCTCTAAATACCATGTTGGAATAATGCTTTAGCATAAGCCTCCTCTAAATACCATGTTGGAATAGTGCTTTAGCGTTAGTTTTCATTAAATAATTTGTTGGTACAGCCTTTAGCATTAGCTTCCACTAAATACCATGTTGGAATAGCGGTTTAGCGTAAGCCTCCACTAAATACCATGTTGGAATAGCGCTTTAGCGTTAGCCTCCTCTAAATACCATGTTGGAATAGCGCTTTAACATTAGCCTCCACTAAATACCATGTTGGAATAGCGGTTTAGCGTAAGCCTCCACTAAATACCATGTTGGAATAGCGCTTTAGCGTTAGCCTCCTCTAAATACCATGTTGGAATAGCGCTTTAACATTAGCCTCCACTAAATACCATGTTGGAATAGCGCTTTAGCGTTAGTTTTCATTAAATATTGTGTTGGTATATATTTTTAGCGTTGCCTTTCAGTAAATATAGAACAAGAAGAGCAAGCTGAACAGTTGTGCTTTTATTCTGAAAGAGCCTGATTGGGTTGTTGTTCCTTAACCTGCCGTCTCCCCAGGTGGATAACTCTCTGTACAACTCAGCCTACCTGTCCCCGCCCCCCGATGCCAGCTGGAGAAGGTGGTGTCTATTAACCCCCCCCACCCCTCCGTCTCCATGGAGACGTGTCTGTCCTCAGGGATGTTTGTCTCTTTTCCAAGCCTCCAGTGTGTTCCCGCCTCTCTGAAGCCCCCCTGCAGCCTTAGTGTGACCCCCGGTGGTTCCAGCAGAGCAGCCGAGGCTCATTAGGGGGAACCGGGCGGCTGAAGCCAGGGGTGTCCACAGTCAGTCCTCAAGGACCGATGTCCTGCATGGAGCCCTGGTCAAGTTAGCGGTTCAGCAGCAGCTGCGGGAGTAGGGACGCATCCAGAACCTGCAGCACACTGGGAGGACTGGCGCCGGACACCCCTGGCCCAGGTTCACCTGCTCCGCCCTGATGGCTTCAGTCAGAACCTTGCTGTGATCCTTTAAGGTGCTCTGGATCAGCAGATACTTCACAGGTTTAGTTGGAGCTTTGGCCGTGTCGATCCTGGACCGGGTCCGGGACCGGGACCAGTTTTACTCAGATCTGAACCAGTGCGAAACAGATTCTGGGTTGACTGTCAGTTCAGACCAGATTACTCTGAACAGGTTCCTGACTCAGTCCTGAGTCTGAACAGATTCCCGACTCAGTCCTGAGTCTGAACGGGTTCCCGACTCGGTCCTGACTCTGAACAGGTTCCCGACTCAGTCCTGGCTCTGAACGGGTTCCCGACTCAGTCCTGGCTCTGAACAGGTTCCCGACTCAGTCCTGAGTCTGAACGGGTTCCCGACTCAGTCCTGGCTCTGAACAGGTTCCCGACTCAGTCCTGAGTCTGAACAGGTTCCCGACTCAGTCCTGGCTCTGAACGGGTTCCCGACTCAGTCCTGAGTCTGAACGGGTTCCCGACTCAGTCCTGGCTCTGAACGGGTTCCCGACTCAGTCCTGACTCTGAACAGGTTCCCGACTCAGTCCTGGCTCTGAACGGGTTCCCGACTCAGTCCTGACTCTGAACAGGTTCCCGACTCAGTCCTGAGTCTGAACAGGTTCCCGACTCAGTCCTGGCTCTGAACGGGTTCCCGACTCAGTCCTGACTCTGAACGGGTTCCCGACTCGGTCCTGACTCTGAACAGGTTCCCGACTCGGTCCTGACTCTGAACAGGTTCCCGACTCAGTCCTGACTCTGAACAGGTTCCCGACTCGGTCCTGGCTCTGAACAGGTTCCCGACTCAGTCCTGGCTCTGAACAGGTTCCCGACTCAGTCCTGGCTCTGAACGGGTTCCCGACTCAGTCCTGGCTCTGAACAGGTTCCCGACTCAGTCCTGAGTCTGAACGGGTTCCCGACTCAGTCCTGGCTCTGAACGGGTTCCCGACTCAGTCCTGAGTCTGAACGGGTTCCCGACTCAGTCCTGGCTCTGAACGGGTTCCCGACTCAGTCCTGAGTCTGAACGGGTTCCCGACTCAGTCCTGGCTCTGAACGGGTTCCCGACTCAGTCCTGACTCTGAACAGGTTCCCGACTCAGTCCTGGCTCTGAACGGGTTCCCGACTCAGTCCTGACTCTGAACAGGTTCCCGACTCAGTCCTGAGTCTGAACAGGTTCCCGACTCAGTCCTGGCTCTGAACGGGTTCCCGACTCAGTCCTGACTCTGAACGGGTTCCCGACTCGGTCCTGACTCTGAACAGGTTCCCGACTCGGTCCTGACTCTGAACAGGTTCCCGACTCGGTCCTGACTCTGAACAGGTTCCCGACTCGGTCCTGGCTCTGAACAGGTTCCCGACTCAGTCCTGGCTCTGAACAGGTTCCCGACTCAGTCCTGGCTCTGAACAGGTTCCCGACTCGGTCCTGACTCTGAACAGGTTCCCGACTCGGTCCTGAGTCTGAACAGGTTCCCGACTCAGTCCTGACTCTGAACAGGTTCCCGACTCAGTCCTGGCTCTGAACGTGTTCCCGACTCAGTCCTGACTCTGAACGGGTTCCCGACTCAGTCCTGACTCTGAACGGGTTCCCGACTCAGTCCTGGCTCTGAACAGGTTCCCGACTCAGTCCTGGCTCTGAACAGGTTCCTGTTATCCCAGAGAGAACACAGTTGAGCAGAAAGAAAACGGGGTTTTATCTCCAACTTGGATCTTCCTGAAGAGCTGTGCCCTGAAGACTCGACCCGGTCCAGTCCTCATCACATCAGTCCGACTGTCTGGAATGGGCTGGAAAAATTGGGAATGCGACGATGATTTCCAGGTCTGGATAGTGTCAGAAATATTTCTCCCCTCCTCATTTTCCAGAAGATAAGAATTTGAATATCCCAGAGGAAGTTATTCCAACAGATCCAGTTTTGGACCTCAGTATGTAACCCTAACCAAACTCTGTGGATCTGGGTCCTGCATCATAAACCCAAACCCGGTCCCAGTGTGCTGGAGCAGAACCGGTGGGTCAGAGTTCAGGATGCATGATCTTGAGGGAACCCGTTCAGCCCCCTCCTCCCAGGGAATAACCCTGTTGGATCTGAACTCCGATCCTCAGGACTTCCCTTCGACTGAATGAAAGGAAACCGGCTGCTGGTGTGGGTCACTGTTAAATCAGAACCAGAACCGCTCAGGAAAAGCAGCCGAGATCCAAGAACCTCTTAAAAAGATGTCCAGAAATCCTGGAGAAAACGAGGAATGTCTGGATCACAGGAAGGAAACCAGAACCAAATAAAACGTTGGTCTGTCTCTGCTGGTCCAACCAGACCAGAACCCCGGTTCAGCATCGGTCCTGCTGACTGAACGGGTCTGGTTCTGGTCATTCGGGTCACGCAAAGGTGGAGCCTTCTGTTTCATTAACAGCTAACAGGAAGTGGGTCTGGACCGCTCTGCACACCTGAACAGATGCTGCTGCTTCTTCTGTGGTTTTTCTTGTGGCTTCATTAATCCGTTTCCTGCAGTTTCAGTCGCTTTAACTCACAGCCGCTTCGCTTCTTGTTTCGTTTTCTGTTAATGAAGCTCAGAGAGGGAGGGGGAGCGGCCTCTGCTGTCAGGCTGCAGATGTTCTCCATATATCAGCGGGTTCTGCTGTTAGGCCAGACTATAGAGCTGAGGCCTGGAAACAACTGCTGTGGAATCCAGAATCACAGTGATCTTTCAGAACATCTTTAAAATGGACCCCTAACTTGACTAACAGGTCAGTGTGGTCATATTTCAGGTAATTATGGATCTGGATGGGAAATTAAGTGATGAAATGACTCGAAGAAGTGGTCCGAGCACAGAACCCTGTGGCGCACCATGAAGAACAGAGAGATGGTGAATGTTAGGATAACTGAGGCTGAGTCCAGCAGTTTTTACACAATCTGATAACAACGGGAATTATGAGGAAGTACACAAGTACGTCTGAGAAATATTAATTTATCCAGATTCAGGAACAGTTGAGAAGCTGTGCTGGGACAAAATGGGAATGTTTGATTTTTCCCAACTGGAAAATGAGGCTCTTTAATCCAAGATCCGACATGTTCTAATTTTTAATCCTCACACAAAACATAAAACTGCGTGAGAATGAATATGACAGAGTATCAGGGCCAGACTAAGAGATTTATTTATTACGAGAATAAAGTCGCAATATTTACCAGAAGGAAGTCATAAAATTGTGAGGAAAAAACGTTTTTTAATCAGAAAAAACTTTGATAAAGTGATCCAGATCTGACGTAACTAGCTCACTTCTTGTGTTGTTACGACTTTATTCTCATTGTGATTTTAGTCTCATTATTCTCATTATGATTAAGACTTTATTCTTGTAATAACACGATATTCTCTTCATATTATGACTTCACTCTCACTTTATTATGACTTTATTCTTGTAATATTGTAACTTTATTCTCGTAATATTGCAACTTTATTCTCGTAATATTGCAACTTTATTCTCGTAATATTGCAACTTTATTCTCGTATTGTTAGAACTTTATTCTCGTAATATTGCGACTTTATTCTCGTGTTGTTAGGACTTTGTTGTCGTAATATTGCGACTTTATTCTCGTATTGTTAGAACTTTATTCTCGTAATATTGCGACTTTATTCTCGTGTTGTTAGGACTTTGTTGTCGTAATATTGCGACTTTATTCTCGTATTGTTAGAACTTTATTCTCGTAATATTGCGACTTTATTCTCGTGTTGTTAGTACTTTGTTGTCGTAATATTGCGACTTTATTCTTGTATTGTTAGGACTTTATTGTCGTAATATTGTGACTTTATTCTCGTATTGTTAGGACTTGGTTGTCGTAGTATTGCGACTTTATTATTGTACTGTTAGGACTTTATTGTCGTAGCATTGCGACTTTATTCTCGTATTGTTAGGAATTTATTGTCGTAATATTGCGACTTCAGTGTCGTAATATTGCGACTTCAATGTCGTAATATTGCGACTTCAATGTCGTAATATTGCGACTTTATTGTCGTAATATTGCGAATTTATTCTCGTATCGTTAGGACTTTGTTATAATATTGCGACTTTATTCTCGTACTGTTAAGACTTTGTTGTCGTAATATTGCGACTTTATTCTTGTATTGTTAGGACTTTATTGTCGTAATATTGTGACTTTATTCTCGTATTGTTAGGACTTGGTTGTCATAGTATTGCGACTTTATTATTGTACTGTTAGGACTTTATTGTCGTAGCATTGCGACTTTATTCTCGTATTGTTAGGAATTTATTGTCGTAATATTGCGACTTCAATGTCGTAATATTGCGACTTTATTGTCGTAATATTGCGAATTTATTATGGTATCGTTAAGACTTTGTCGTAATATTGCGACTTTATTCTTGTATTGTTACGACTTTGTTGTTGTAATATTGCGACTTTATTCTCGTATTGTTAGGACTTTATTCTCGTATTGTTAGAACTTTATTCTCATAATATTGCGACTTTATTCTCGTGTTGTTAGGACTTTGTTGTCGTAATATTGCGACTTTATTCTCGTACTGTTAGGACTTTGTTGTCATAATATTGCGACTTTATTCTCGTACTGTTAGGACTTTGTTGTCATAATATTGCGACTTTATTCTCGTATTATTAGGACTTTGTTGTCGTAATATTGCGACTTTATGCTTGTATTGTTAGGACTTTATTGTCGTAATATTGTGACTTTATTCTTGTATTGTTAGGACTTTATTGTCGTAATATTGTGACTTTATTCTCGTATTGTTAGGACTTGGTTGTCGTAGCATTGCGACTTTATTCTCGTATTGTTAGGAATTTATTGTCATAATATTGCGACTTCATTGTCGTAATATTGCGACTTTATTGTCGTAATATTGCGAATTTATTATCGTATCGTTAGGACTTTGTTGTCGTAATATTGCGACTTTATTCTCGTACTGTTAGGACTTTGTTGTCGTAATATTGCGACTTTATTCTTGTATTGTTACGACTTTGTTGTTGTAATATTGCGACTTTATTCTCGTATTGTTAGGACTTTATTCTCGTATTGTTAGAACTTTATTCTCATAATATTGCGACTTTATTCTTGTATTGTTACGACTTTGTTGTCGTAATATTGCGACTTTATTCTCGTACTGTTAGGACTTTGTTGTCATAATATTGCGACTTTATTCTCGTACTGTTAGGACTTTGTTGTCATAATATTGCGACTTTATTCTCGTATTATTAGGACTTTGTTGTCGTAATATTGCGACTTTATGCTTGTATTGTTAGGACTTTATTGTCGTAATATTGTGACTTTATTCTTGTATTGTTAGGACTTGGTTGTCGTAATATTGCGACTTTATTCTCGTATTGTTAGGAATTTATTGTCTTAATATTGTGACTTTAATGTCGTAATATTGCGACTTTATTGTCGTAATATTGCGACTTTATTCTTGTATTGTTAGGACTTTATTGTCGTAATATTGTGACTTTATTCTTGTATTGTTAGGACTTGGTTGTCGTAGCATTGCGACTTTATTCTCGTATTGTTAGGAATTTATTGTCGTAATATTGCGACTTCAATGTCGTAATATTGCGACTTTATTGTCGTAATATTGCGACTTTATTCTCGTATTGTTAGGAATTTATTGTCTTAATATTGCGACTTTAATGTCGTAATATTGCGACTTTATTCTCGTAATATTGCGAATTTATTCTCGTATTGTTAGGAATTTGTCATAATATTGTGACTTTATTGTCGTAATATTGCGACTTTATTCTCGTATTGTTAGGAATTTAATGTCGTAATATTGCGACTTCAATGTCGTAATATTGCGTCTTTATTGTCATAATATTGCGACTTTATTGTCATAATATTGCGAATTTATTATCGTATCGTTAGGACTTTGTTGTCGTAATATTGCGAGTTTATTCTTGTATTGTTACGACTTTGTTGTTGTAATATTGCGACTTTATTCTCGTATTGTTAGGACTTTATTCTCGTATTGTTAGGAATTTATTGTTGTAATATTGCGGCTTCAATGTCGTAATATTGCGACTTTATTGTCATAATATTGCGAATTTATTATCGTATTGTTAGGACTTTGTTGTCGTAATATTGCGACTTTATTCTTGTATTGTTACGACTTTGTTGTTGTTATATTGCGACTTTATTCTCGTATTGCTAGGACTTTATTCTCGTATTGTTAGAACTTTATTCTCATAATATTGCGACTTTATTCTCGTGTTGTTAGGACTTTGTTGTCATAATATTGCGACTTTATTCTCGTACTGTTAGGACTTTGTTGTCATAATATTGCGACTTTATTCTCGTACTGTTCGGACTTTGTTGTCATAATATTGCGACTTTATTCTCGTATTATTAGGACTTTGTTGTCGTAATATTGCGACTTTATTCTTGTATTGTTAGGACTTTATTGTCGTAATATTGCGACTTTATTCTCGTATTGTTAGGACTTGGTTGTTGTAGCATTGCGACTTTATTATTGTACTGTTAGGACTTTGTTGTCGTAGCATTGCGACTTTATTCTCGTATTGTTAGGAATTTATTGTCGTAATATTGCGACTTCAATGTCGTAATATTGCGACTTCAATGTCGTAATATTGCGACTTTATTCTCGTATTGTTAGGAATTTATTGTCTTAATATTGCGACTTTAATGTCGTAATATTGCGACTTTATTGTCGTAATATTGCGAATTTATTCTCGTATTGTTAGGAATTTATTGTCGTAGCATTGCGACTTTAATTCTCGTATTGTTAGGAATTTGTCTTAATATTGCGACTTTATTGTCGTAATATTGCGACTTTATTGTCGTAATATTGTGACTTTATTGTCGTAATATTGCGACTTTATTCTCGTACTGTTAGGACTTTGTTGTCGTAGCATTGCGACTTCATTCTGCTCATGTAAGCGAGATTGTGTTGGTCGGGCCCTGACACGCTGTCCCAACTAACAGCTGGCGAGCAGATCCTGGTCCATGTCGGTGGTCTGAGACCTCCCGCCCTGCGCTCGCTGCCTCTATCTTCCTCCTTTCTTGGCTTGCGCTCCTCTTCCTCGCCTCCCTGCAGCCGTCTCTCCGTTTCTCTGAGTCGCTGGAGGAAAATAACTTTGTCTTGTTGTCGATCACTGAAAGGAACTGGTCTGGAAACTTCCCCGGAGATAAAAGCCAGTTGTTCCGTCTTCCCACCACAGCGCTCAACAGGTGAATCCTCCTCTTCCTCATCTCCCTCTTCCTCCCTCATGCTGACAATGTGAGAGATTTCTGTTTCCTGTTCCTGTCTGTTCCATGCGTCCACCTCTCTGGTGGGTCCTTGTCGATCCGCTCGGAGGTTTCTGCAGTCAAGGTGGAGAAGCTTCTCCAGCTGCTTTCAGCCCGTTGAACATGTTCTGATGATCTTCTTCTCACCTCCTCCTGAAGCTCTGTGTCTGCCTCTCACCCCCCCAGGACCAACTCCGACTCCGCCCTCCACACCAGCGTGATGAACCCCCCCATGGGAGATCCCTTCGCCGTGGGAGGAGCCGGCCTGAACCCCCAGAGCGGCAGACGCGGCGGTGAGCAGAAACAGAGCTGATGTTGTGCGGCTGCAGGATGTCCAGGTGTGTGAAGGTGGCGTGAGTCCGTCACACTCAACCTGCTCCGTCTGTGTTTGCTGCCGCAGGTCCCAGCGACGGAGAGAGCCGGAGAAGTGAGTCAGCGCACACTGAGAGCATCACCGCTCACACCTGCTGGTGTCGGGGGTGTCATCATCATGTGGGAGCTCAGCTGCGCTTCGCTGGTCCTTCCTCTGGCCAGGAGGGACGCCATTGCTCCAGAACCGTTTCTAAAACTTCTCTGAGTCCCTTCAGATTCTGCAGTTTGCATCCAGTGTTACAGGACTTCCTGCTTTCTGACCAATCACAGCCCATAGAGCACAGAGATACGCCCACTCACTGCGTAGCTATGTTATAGGTGTTTTATTTGTGACACTTTTATTCAGTGGAGCACTCGGGCCAGGCTAAGAAGTTATTTTGATTACCTAATAGTCGCGATATTACGAGAATAAAGTCGTAACAACACCAGAATGAATTCATAATATTACAGGAAAGAAGTTGTAATATTACGAGAATAAAGTCGCAATATTTCGGGATAAAAGTCTTAAAATTACGAGTATAAAGTCGTAACATTACAGGAATAGAGTCGCAATATTACGAGAATGAAATCGTAATATTAAGAGAGTAAAGTCGTCATATTACGGGGATAAAGAGCAGTCTCTTAGGCGACGTCCTCACAGCAGGTCTTGGTGCTCAGTTGCATGTTTCTTCGCGGCCCTGCTCGCCGCTGATTAGATGCGACCCCGATCAGACTTCGGTGTGGACGGTTTCTGACTCCAGATGTAGAGTCAGACTGGGAGCGCTGGGACCGGGATGGGAGGCTCCACCGACTCTCACTCCTCTCGTGGGTTCGTCGGAACCGAGGCCGAACCGTCTCAGATTCTTCATGTTTTCCAATCAAGTGGTTCTGGGTGTTTAAGGGATGTGGGGACAGATCCCAGACGGGTCAGGAGGTTCTACCTGCAGACCCTGAATGGGTTCATGTTACCTGGAGCTCAGACCGATGAAGTTCTGACAGAACCAGAACCTACCTGATGATGGGTCCACCTGTGAAAGAACCCAGGAAGCAGAGGCCCTGGTTGCCATGGTGATTGCCTCCATTCATCGGGTGGAGAGAGCCTCAAACAAACGGTTCTGGTGTGAGAACCAGGAAGTCGGGTCAGAACCTTCTGGCGGACTCACATCTCCATCCAGGTCCAGTTCCTCCAGAACCAAATCTACTGGGAGTGAATGAGGCCGTGGGCGTGTCTCTCTGGGCTCTGATTGGACAGAAAACAGGAAGTCCAACAGCAGTGGGAGACAGAACCACCTACGGTTGGATGGAGGAGCAGGTTAAATCCAGAAGGTTCTGGAGGTTTTACCGGGTCAGATCAGCTGAGCATTCTGGGGGAACTGGAGAAATCCTCCAAGCTGAGCTGAGATTATGCAAAAACTGGAAAAGCAGTCTGAATGAAAACTGGGTTGAGCGAAGTCCAGCTTGCTTTGACCCGATTAGGCTCTGAGGGATGGTTCTGATGGTTCTGATGGCTGAGATATGGAGGTCCATTTCCGTGTTTGTCTAAAACGAATAGTTTTCTCATGATCTCGATGAATCCAGCAGCAGATCTGAGGTAGAAACGAGTCCGACATGTTCCACGGGGTGACCAGGAACCACCCTGTTCCTCAGGTTCTGCTGCTGGTTCTGCTGCCCTCGCTAGCTGGTCCTCGCCTGTGAAGCTGCAGGGTAGAACCCTCAGAGATGCTGCTCCTCATTCTGCTGTTGTCCTGTCCTGCAGTGTTCCCGTATCCGGTTCCTCCCATTGAGGAAAACGTCCTGGACGAAGACAAACTGCTCAAAGCCTGGGACGCCAAGAAGGTACGCTTCAGTTCCTCATCTCCTCCCTGGAAGATGTTCTCCTCAGCATGTCTGAGGGAACCAGGAGGTTCTGCTGCTTTTCTTCTTCGTCTTCTGTGTTTTAGTAAACTGAACTTCTCTGTTTTCTGCTTCAGCTGCCTCTGCCGTCGTCTCGACCCAAGTCCTGTGAGGTTCCAGGCATCAAGTGAGTCCCCACCCCCCCACACATCGCTCTGGTTTCTGATGCAGGCCGTCTCTAAACCTCTTAAGGCCTGAATTTATATCAGATTGTACTAAAATTGTATGTGGTTTTTTTTTCAGTCAGATGTTAAATGACTTATAGATTGTAAGTCTGAACATCACACCAACCATTATTGTAATTGTAGCTATGATGCTAATTAGCAATGCTAGCCACATAAGTAATGAACTTGACTGTTCAATCTAAGTAGGTTGATGCTATTTTTGCTCAAACTAACTTTGAAATGAAGCCAAAATATATATATATTTAAAAAAAAAAAAAACATTGCTTTTTCATCATTACAGTATTTCAAATGCTGCAAAATTCGTTTGCTGCACAGTCCCGTCAGCTCCTAGTTGCTTTGAATTTCCATCCTGCAGGGTTTCTAATACAGCTGAACACTGAAAGAATATGTACAATTATTTATTTGTAATACATTTTGGGGGTCACGGGCTGTATTACAGTATTTACTTTTGAAAATAATCACTTCATTAATATTTATATATCATTTTTTATAATCTTAAGTAATTCTTTGATTCAAAGTTGCATAATCAAAATAGATTCACATAATTTGCTTTTTCTGCATTTATATCTAAATTTTACATATTGCTTATTAATGCCAGTATAAGAAATTTCCGTTCCTTAGTTGCTGAGTGTTGCTAAAAAGCTTCAAACCCAAAATCAGAAACAACTTTTAGAATTTTGGTCACATGTTGTTTATTCTGATGTATCAGTTGTAGAAGACATTAGTCAGCCTAAATATGTATGTCATTGCACAGGCTAGCTGAAGGTGAAGATTATTTACTGAAGTTATCGGCCCATTTCTCACTTCCTGTTCCGTTACCAACGTGTAGTTCACACCTCGACCACTAGGCGGTATCTAGCACTTCGAGTAGCAACTAGCAAATAGAGGAAGACGGATCTGGTTCTGGATCGCCCCATCCTGACTGTTTCTAACTCCTCCTAGCATCTTTACGTCCCCGGAGCAGCCGTCCACGCCGGTCCAAGGCGTCCCTCAGGTCCCCAACACCGGCGGCTCGCTTCCCGACCTGTCCAGCCTCCACTTCCCCTCACCTCTGCCCACGCCGCTGGACCAGGATGAGCCCGGTTACCCAGGGTCCTCTGCTCTGAGTGGGGGCAGCAGCACAGGGAACCTGGCCTCCACCCTCACCCAGCTGGGCATCAACGCCGCCAACGCAGCAGGGGGAAACGGCAGCTATCACCACCCCTCACCAGGTCGGTACAGAACCCGTTCGATCAGGAATCTGGACCTTTAAACATTCTTCAAACCTCTGGTCTGCAGCTCTGTTGTCTTACAAGCATCATAAACAACATATTGTTCCAGTTTTATATAAAAATGTTATTAATTTCAGTCGTCAAACATAAAAATGATGAAGGTATTTTTATTTTCTAAAAGTTTCACTGTCCAACATGTGTCCACCTGAAGCAAACACTGGAACATAGAAGTCTGGATGAATTTCAACACAAAGGAGTAAAAATATTCAAACATAAATCAAGTTTTATTGTTGCTGAAATTCAACCTGAATAAAGTATGTAGTAGAAAACATGAAAGCCCCCCGACCTGAGCAGATTCTCTGCAGAACCGAACATCCAGGTTGGTGTTCTGGTTCAGTTAAAGAGCCACAGTTCTATTTTTATTCATCTTTAAGTTTTAGAATAAAGAGAAAAGAAAGTGAAAGAATTCATTTTTACTGAATTTAACATTCCTCAGTTCTGGAAAATAAAGGAAAAATGCACCACGTTTGCAGCCGGCTGAGTGATAAACCCAATAATTCTTGGTACCATTTGGGTTGCATGTGAGACACAGATAATTGAATATTTCAGCTAAATCGTTCATACAAGACCCTAACCTGGCACAGATGTCCCAGGGGCTAGCTTTTTTTGGGGAAAAAATGTTAGCCACTGAAAAATTCAAAACGACCACCGTGGTCGTCAAGGAAAATTCATTTTTGCACCAAAACTGCCAATATTTATCACAGATAAATACTTTTGGTGTCAAATCCTACCTAACTGGACCCATAGGAATCATATTTACTGATAATTTTTTAATTTTTCAAGATGGCTGCCATGGTTGTCATGGAAAATAATTTTTTTGCACTAAAATCACCAATTAGATGAAAGTGTTTGGTGTCAAATCATAGCCTACATATTTTGAACCGCCAAAATCAGATGATTTGATCTTGTTTCCTTTTTCTGGTGGTAATTTTTCAAAATGGCCGCCCTGGTTGTGATGGAGAATACAATGACGACTAAAATCAGCGATAGTCATTGCCGGTGGGGGGCACAGCTAACCACAAAGGTTCACTGACCACTAATTTGCTAAACAAGAATATTAGCTCCGCTAACGCTAAACACATAAAAAAAATTGGTGGTAGATAATGCTAAACCTAAAAAAATTATGGAAAGCTAACGCTAAACTGCTAAACACAAAAATTAACGCAAGCTAGGACTAAACTGTTAAACATATGACAAAAATTACCGAAAGCTAACACTAAGACTGCTAAACACCAAAAAAATTGCCAAAAGCTAACGCTAAACCGCTAAACAAAAAAAAAAATTGTGGAAGCTATTGCTAAACACAAAGAAATTAGCGAAAGGTAATGTTAAACCGCTAAACACAAAAAAATGATCAGAAGCTAGCGCTAAGCCGCTAAACACGTAACAGAAATGACCGAAAGCCTAAATCTGTCGGGGGTATGAATAATTCTGGGTTTAACGGCGCTCTGGAGGTGTGGGCGCCATCATGTTCTCAGTGAAGCAGGATGAAGTTCTGGATCCAGACCAGTAATTTTGTGGTTCACAGACACCACCCATGATGCTGCCGCCTCCGTGCGCGCGGTCGGTTTCAATCTGACTGAACATCTCTGGCCGGTTTGATATGAAGGAAACGTTCGGCGTGTTGAGCTCTGGAACACGTTCGTTCAGAGCTGAGCTTCGGATTGAGCCGTGTTTCCAGCGGTTCTGTCGATGCAGAGCCTGCGGCTGATTCTGGACGACATGAAGCGGGGAGCTGTGTGTCGGCGGAGCTGCGCTCTAAATTTAACCTCAGAGTTCAGACCACGATGCGTCTAGTTTTTCCTCTGCAGTCGGAAACGGTTGGCGTCTTTGATCGCTGCTGAGGTGACTGCAGAAACCGCAGGCAGGAAGCTGCTGCGAGCTGAGACGCTACAGATCGGAACCTGGATCAGCTTTAGTCACCTTCAGAAGGCGGCGCAGAGATGGACAGATACGATGGGGAAGACCCAGCGGACACAGTCACACTGCTGCTCTGATTACAGGGGAAACAGGAAGCTCCTGGTGCCCACAGCAATGAAATGTTCAGAGCAACAAGTGGGAGGTTAAAGGTCAGATGTGGAGATAAGAGGAGCTGCAGGTTGTCTGCAGCGCCACCTGCTGTCTGCTCAGGTCACTGTCTGATTCAGAAATCTTTGGTTTCTGGATCTGATCCGTCAGGATGGAAAGACGTCACCAACGCCCTCGGAGGTGCAACTGTTGCTGCCTAGCAACCTGGGAGGGGTCAAGGGTCATCTCCAGACCATCTGCAGTCCATCATTCTCAGAGAGGGAGACGCTGCAGACGTGCCATCAGATTCAGCCCAACTTCAGAAACCCTGAATTACATAAATAAATAAATATGCAATGAGTGGGCGTGTCTCTCTGCTCTACGGGTTGTGATTGGTCAGAAAACAGGAAGTCCTCCACCACTCGGAGGGGTTCGGTGCAGCTCTCCATCCTACCTTTCTTCTTCTCTGCATCAGTTAGAAACTGATCCGATCCTACAACCTGCCGTCTCTTTAACAAACCGATGCTTGTAGCAGCTGCTTTCTTAAAGTCTGTTCCACCAGCCTTAAAACTGAACTTGCTCCTTTGCTTCCCGCTGTGATGCCTGGAGATCTCACAGGTTCTGGTCTGCTCTCCTCCCTCAGGGCTCCTGGCGTCTCTACAGAGCACGCTCAGTAACCCCAACCTGCAGTCGTCGCTGAGCAACCCCAACATCCAGTCGTCCCTCAGCAGCCACTCCTTCTCCAACTCTCTGAGCTCCGCCTCCCTCCACTCGTCGCTAAGCAACCCGTCGCTGCAGTCCTCGCTCAGCTCCTCCCCCTCTCTGCCGTCATCCCTCAGCAGCCAATCGCTGCACTCGTCCCTCAGTAACTCCTCCCTCCAGTCGGGCAGCAACCCCAGCTACGGCGGCGGATCGGGCTCCTCCCCCTACACGGCGATGCTCGCCGGTCAGGGCCAGCCGTCGCTCAGCACGTCGCCACGGAGACGGGCCCAGCTGTCCCCGCTCATCCTCCCGATGGCGGGGGAGTCACGGAGGCACCACTCCAAGCAGTTCTCCCCCACCATCTCGCCGACTCTGTCCTCCATCTCACAGGTAACAGTCATCCCCACAGGGGGGGGGCACGGGATCTGGTGCTGGGGGGGGGCGGTCTGTCAGGAAGACAGACCATAATTTCTGTCTTTGACTGATCAAAGAATATTTAACCTGATAAATCCATCACTTTGATCTGGTCTGAAGAAAAGTATTTATGAATCCATGGATGGATGGAAGGTTGGATGGATGGATGGTTGGTTGGATGGATGGATGGATGGTTGGTTGGATGGATGGATGGTTGGTTGGATGGATGGTTGGTTGGATGGGTAGTTGGTTGGATGGATGGACGGATGGATGGATGGATGGATGAACGGATGAATGGATGGATGGATGGACGGTTGGTTGGATGGATGGAAGGTTGGTTGGATGGGTAGTTGGTTGAATGGATGGATGGACGGATGAATGGATGGATGGATGGATGGACGGTTGGTTGGATGGGTAGTTGGTTGGATGGATGGTTGGTTGGATGGGTAGTTGGTTGGATGGATGGACGGATGGATGGATGGATGAACGGATGGATGGATGGACGGTTGGTTGGATGGATGGAAGGTTGGTTGGATGGGTAGTTGGTTGGATGGACGGATGGATGGATGGATGGATGGACGGTTGGTTGGATGGATGGATGGTTGGTTGGATGGGTAGTTGGTTGGATGGATGGATGGTTGGTTGGATGGGTAGTTGGTTGGATGGATGGTTGGTTGGATGGGTAGTTGGTTGGATGGATGGATGGATGGATGAACGGATGAATGGATGGATGGATAGACGGTTGGTTGGATGGATGGAAGGTTGGTTGGATGGGTAGTTGGTTGGATGGACGGATGAATGGATGGATGGATGGACGGTTGGTTGGATGGATGGATGGTTGGTTGGATGGGTAGTTGGTTGGATGGATGGATGAACGAATGGATGGATGGTTGGTTGGATGGATGGATGGTTGGTTGGATGGGTAGTTGGTTGGATGGATGGACGGATGGATGGATGGATGAACGAATGGATGGATGGATGGTTAGTTGGATGGATGGATGGATGGATGAACGAATGGATGGATGGATGGTTAGTTGGATGGATGGATGGATGGATGAACGGATTGATGGATGGTTAGTTGGATGGATGGTTGGTTGGATGGATGGATGGTTGGATGGATGGATGGTTGGATGGATGGGTAGTTGGTTGGATGGATGGATGAACGAATGAATGGATGTATGGATGGATGGACGGTTGGTTGGATGGATGGATGGTTGGTTGGATGGGTAGTTGGACGGATGGATGGATGGATGAACGGATGGATGAACGAATGAATGGATGGATGGATGAACGGATGGATGGATGGTTAGTTGGATGGATGGATGGATGGATGGATGGACAGATGAATGGATGGATGGATGGGATGAACGGATGGATGGATGGTTAGTTGGATGGATGGATGGATGAACAGATGGATGGATGGTTAGTTGGATGGTTGGATGGACAGATGGTTGGATGGTTGGTTGGATGGATGGATGAATGGATGGATGGATGAACGGATGGATGGATGAACGGATGGATGGATGGTTAGTTGGATGGTTGGATGGACAGATGGTTGGATGGTTGGTTGGATGGATGACCACACAGCCATGATGGTGACGATGGAGGCGGATGAAGCTCATCCAACAGGAAGTAGTCCCACCATCGTTGCGTGAGGTCACTTCCTGTCTGTCCCTGCAGGGCGTCCCATTGGACACCAGCAAGCTGCCCCTGGACCAGCGGCTCCCTCCGTACCCGCTCAGCCAGTCCCACCAGCAGCCCCCTCCTCTGGGCCAGCACCCCCAGCAGCAGCTGCTGCGCCTCCAGCAGCCCAGAACCGGCCCGCAGCAGCAGCTGCACCTGCAGAACCTGCGGAACCAGCACCTGCAGCAGCACTTTGGACCGGTACGTCAGGGCCCGGCCCGCTCGCTCTGCAGCCCGCGCCTTCTGATGTTCTAACCCGGTTCTGCTCCTCTGCAGCCCCAAAGGCTGATGGGAACGCAGCAGAACCTGCCCGTGAAGTCGGAGGCCGCTTTGGACCCGTGCACCCAGACGTCTTCCCAGTACCGGGTCAAACCGGACCTGGAGCAGCAGAGGGGGGGCGGCCTCCCCCAGCAGCAGATTAATCTCAACACAGACTTCTACAACGTGAGTACCAGAACCTGGCTAACCGGACCCGTCTGGCTCTCCAGAACCACCGGCTGCCGAACCTGCAGACAGGAAGTTCTGATCGAGCTCAGAACCAAACATTCGACCCGTTTACGGCCAAAGGCAGAAACGGCGTACGCCATCAAAAGCCCAGCTCTAGAAGCCGTGCGTCCGCTCAG
Source organism: Anableps anableps (assembly GCA_014839685.1). NCBI lineage: Eukaryota > Metazoa > Chordata > Actinopteri > Cyprinodontiformes > Anablepidae > Anableps > Anableps anableps. The sequence goes on along the minus strand of CM026072.1, from coordinate 463,317 downwards.
CAGCGGCTTCCTCCGTAAACCTGAGCCTCCCGGGCGCTCGCCGGCCTGGACACGCCCCCTTCAGCCATGACGGACCACTCAGCTCGTTTACGAGCTCAGCGGTTCGTTTGCACCTCCTCATACGTTTCTAGTACTGCATAAAAAAAGGCGTAAATGAAAAAGCTACAAAATGTGGCAGTTATTTTGGTCCGAGTGGTCGATGAATCGTCAGCTGTTGCTGGACTAGCAGGAACTGAAAGAGTCATTCGCTGCGGCTCCTGGATGCCGGCGCTTCAGTGAGCCCGCTGAGCAGTGATCACGATGAACACGGCTAAGAGGGACAGACGGTTTCTCCCAGGCAGCAAGCCGTGCTAGCTGGTTGCCTCAGTGGCGTGGCGTGGAGTTCATCAGCCACCACTGGCATTTTAGGAGCCAGCGCCCCCTGCAGGTTATAGAGGAGTAGTGCACCATCAGGCCCGAATAGTTCGGTTTCCGGGCCCCAGTTCTCCCTGGTGGAGGTAATCTGATGCACGGACCGGTCGTGTTCGCGACGCCATCCGGGGCGGCGGCCACTGCAGCGCTGGCGCTGATCTCCCAGACCCACGGAGAACTTCAGACGTTGCTCCTCAGTGGCTCCAGGCTGGCAGCTCAGTCATGTTGATTCATTCAGACTCAAGCCTGTCGGCTAATTCCCGCTGGAAGGAGCCGTCAGCAGGAGCCCCGGAGAGGTCACCAGCTGGAACTGGACAGGATGGCGTGGTTCTGGTGGAGGGTCGCTCTCTCCAGCGCCGGACCCAGTTCGGCTCGTAGATCCCAGAGCGACGCTCCAGGGAGTCTCAATCTGCTGGTCCGCCAGTCGTCGTCATGGAGCAGAAGATCTTGGTGCTCCCTGAAAACGCGCTCCCTCCCGATCCTCCCAGTAGAGCCAGCAGCACCAGTGCGTCCATGGCGCAGCTTTACGCAGCAGGTGTCCCGGCGCCATCTAGGGGCTTACAGGAAGCCCTTGGCATCATTTCTGCTCAGTCTGTGGTAAAAACCAGACTGTGGCAGGTCTCACCCTGGAGCTCGTCGGGGAGGAATGTGAGAAACGGTTAAGTGTTTGGACTCTGGTTCGGGCCGGCGGCCTCGTCGACCCTGATCGTCTCTGACACGTCCTCCCGTGGCCCAGCGGCAGAGCCCACGCTGGGTTTCGACCCGCGGCTTAGGTTCCAAATATAATGAAATGTCTGAGGGGATCATGATGCAGCGTGGCTTCAGTTCCTCACCTCACCATCTGTGGCGCCATTTCGCCTCTGTTTCCAAAACAAGCGTGTACGGTACGCAGGGTCAGAGGTCACGTGAGGGACTGCACATCTTCACCTCAAGGTTGTGTTTCATAAATCAGAAGCTTTGGTGGAAAGTGGCGTACGCAGGCTTTATAATGAGACCCCTTATCCAGACGTCCCCAGACGCTCCCAGACGCTCCCAGACGCAGATTCTGGGAGCTGAACTGGTTGCAGTGCGGAGGCGGTCTGAGTTTTCGGCGACGCTGCTGACCTTCCTGCTCTGCTTCGTTCCAGGACTCCTTGTTCAGCTCCCTGCTGGATGATTCCTACCTGAGTCTGCAGCTCTCGGGGAAGTCCAACCAGCAGGTAAAGCCGCCCTCCGTTCACTACGGCGTTCATCTAGCTATTACGTGTGTGTGTGTGTGTGTGTGTGTGTTTACTAATCTGTTCATAATTTTATCTATTAGTCTGTTTATGTATTGATTGAATATTTATTTTTATGTGTTTATTGATTTGTCTGTTTTTAAATCTAGGTATTTCTTGCTGTGTTTATGTGCTCATTCATTCATGTGTCGGTGTATGAATCGACCCGTGTGCGCGGGCCGGTGGGGGCCGGTGGGGGCCGGTGGGGGCCGCAGCGGCACCTGAAGCTGCCGGAGCACAGAAACGGATTGATGCGGTTACCGTGGAAACGGGGACAGAACCAGTTCTGATCAGAACCTCGTTGAAACGGTCCAAACCGTCTCTGTAACAAACAGAACCAAAGGGTCTGACACCAACAGAACCGGTCCCTGATCGGACCTGCTTTCTGGTTCTGATCTCACTCCAGGAGCCAAAGCTTCTGTTGTCACATGGGACCTGATCGCCCAATCAGAAACGGGCTTTGATGTAACTATGGCAACAGCCAAATCAGTACTTTATAGAGCCTGAGAGCTGGGTCAGAACCTGGGTCCGGTTCATTCCAGCTGGTGCCGGGCAGGAGGTCCGGCCCAGCCCGGAGCCGTGGTACCGAGCCGCTGACCCGGTTCTTCTGCTGCAGTTCGGCACCCCCACCAGCAGGGGGCAGCACCAACCCTGCCGCCACGTTAACCCGTCCTCTTCCTCCGGTCCAGTTCACAGCTGAGAACCCGGCTGACGGCCTGTCCCTGAACCACAGCGGACCGGGTCAGAACCAGTTCCCCTCCAACAGCCAGGGGCCCCTGCAGATGCAGGAGCCCGGGGACCTGCAGCAGCAGCTCAACGACCAGAACCAGAACTACAGCGGCGGAGACGGCCGGCAGAACGTCCCCAACATCATCCTCACAGGTACCGAGCAGAACCGCCAGAACCTCACGTTACGGCTCTGATCCGGGCTCTGATCCGAATCCCTCCGCCCTCCGCAGGAGACTCCCCCACAGGTCTGTCCAAGGAGATCACCAGCGCGCTGTCCCACGTCCCCGGCTTCGAGATGGACGCCTTCTCGCTGGACGAGCAGCTGCGGATGGACCCCCTGTCGCTGGACATGCTGGAGGGGGACCTGATGCTGGCCGACCCGGCCGTGGAGGACTCCTTCCGGTCCGACCGGCTCAAGTGAGCCGCCGCCGGCCCGGATCCGCGCCTCCGGCGTCGACTGAAGGACCTGAGGTCAGGGGTCGGGATGGACTCATCTGTGAGGCACTTACCTGAAAACTGTCCGGGTTCTGGTTCCGGCTCCGTCTGGGTCCGGGATGCGGGAGAGAGAAAAATGTAAAAAAAACCAAACCAGCAGCACTTTGAGGAGCTTCGTTACGCACGCTCGGCGCGCCGGGACCGCTCCGGCGGCGACTTGCTGCGGCTCCAAGCGCCACTTCGGACCCGCTCCGGGAGCCCGGTCCGCCTGCCGAACCTTTCCCGCTTCGTTTTTCCAGAGGAGGAGATCCGGGAAGATGTTCCGGAGGTCCAGGATGTAATCGGAGCCAAGCGGCACCACCAGAACCTCCGAAGCTGCAGCTGAGCAGCAGGAACCAGAAGCAGCCGCTCCAGCGACCTGTGGTTCTGAACCGGACCCTGGATCCAAACAGCAGACACGCCTCCCTCTGGAGCGTCTCGGGCCCGGCCCTCCGGGACCCAGAACTCCGGTTCCTTTCTGAAATCCTGCAGACCGCAGGTCAGAATTCCGATTTTCTGAGGCGTACCCTGAATGCGCCACAGTTCCGCTGAAGCAGCCAAAGGCCAAAGAAAAGCCCGGAAAGCTGCGGGTCCGGACCTCCTCTGGGAGATTCCTGGATCACAGGAACGGAAGACCGGATCCGGACTTCATTCAGGAGCGTCTGCTTCTGAAACATATCAACATATTTCATGCGATCAGAACCTCCGAGTCCGGCGCGATGATGAGGCCCACATTCCCCCCGGAGAACAACCGGAACCCTGGACCGGACCGCCCGCGGCGTCGGAGCGCCTCCAGAACCCTGAACCGGGTCGGCTGGCGTCCAGGACCAGGAGGCTGGGGCAGCAGCTTCTCCTCCGCTCAGATCCGGCTCTTTAACATCGGTATCCGAGTCCAACGCGGATCCTCCTGGTTCCGACCGGAACCAGAAAAGCCCTGAAACCATTTTTACAGAAAGAAGAAAAAATAGATTTTTGCACTTTGAAGGAAAAAAGTCAAAATATTTTAAAATGTTTCTATTTTTATTTCAGCCAAACAAAGTCTTTAAGCGCTGATCAAGACCTCTCCTGATTGGTGGGGATTAACCCTTTAGCCCCGCCCACTCACTGTGATGGACAGCGCTTAGCCACGCCCCCTGCCTGCGCTTGCTGCTGCTCCGTTTTTCAGCCATATTTTTTCTGTAACATGTAAATAAGTTTGTATTTTATTAAGATTTGAAATGTGTAAAAAGTTTCTGATATGAGAGTCTAATAAACTCTGGAGCCGCGTTCATCTGTCAGCTGCGTGTGAGAATCCACATGCGTGTTGTCTCTGACACGGGTCCGATTCCAGGTTCTGATGTTTCTCCACAAGGTTCTCCACAAAATCAGATATTTTCCTCAAAGATTCCTGAAAAATGTGGTGTAAAGTTCTGCTCAGAGACTCCCGCCCAGTCAGGTTCGTGAATGTCAGCTTAATTTGGATCTTTTCGTGATTTCTCAGAACCGATCTGCTTCTAGCATAAAGCAGTCCGCCGTGTTCCTGTTTGGACTCAGGAACACGGCCGGGACGGCCTGGAAGCTTCTGGAAGTCTGACCGCTGAGGGAGAACCGATGTGACTGTGTGGTTCTGGATGTGGAGAACACCGGTGCTGCCCCCTGCAGGTCAGAGCGGGCTGCTGCAGGTCGACTTCCTTTAAACGGACCGGAACAAAAGCTGAGGCCGTTAAAGAACGTTTGTTGATCAGAACCATGTGAAACGGTACCAGAACCGGAACATGAGGAGTCGCCGTGGGAGTTTTAAACTTTCTCATAAGATTCGCTCGATGTGGGATGGGTTCCGGTCCGGTCACAAAGTAGAGGGGATGGGTATTGCGGACCGTTTTTAAGGTTACACAGTCAGAAATTAACACCAATAATTTGGGTTATTCATCCATTTATAAATGTCACAGTTAAAACTAAATGTATAGCTCAGAGATAGCTAAATATTTAAGTTAGCTTACAGATAAATATTTAGCTAATATGAGAGTTCACAGTGGACTATAAAAATAAAAGCCGAGTGTTACGACCTTCTATATAAACTTAAAAGCATTAAAACAGCTCATCTTTTGTTTTTAAGCTTAAATTTCTAAGAAAAGAAATGATGATAAAGAGGTGACATGATACGATTCGAAGCAGAAGTTTATGAAGAGGTTCGGAACACCCAGCTTTTATTTTGGTAGTCCGCTTCCGGTTATCGGCACGTGACTTTGCATATCCGCTAAATATTTAGCTTCGAACTAAATATTTAATTTGGAGCCAAATATTTAGCTTGCTCATTAAATATTTAGCTTCAAACTAAATACTAAGCTTGCTGGCTAAATATTTAGCCTGAAGCTAAGTCCTTAGCTTTCAAACAAAATATTAATTTTGTAGCTAAATAATTAGCTGGAACCTTGGTACCTAGCTTGCTAACTAAATATTTATTTTGAAGCTAAATATTAAATCTGTAGCTAAATACCATGGTGAAAGTATGACTTTGAAAATGATTTTATTTCCCATATCGCTGTAATTTCTGACTACCTTTACAAATGGCTCCGCACAGATGGGAGAGTCGGAGCAGAACCAGAGAACGTTCCTGGCAGGATGAAGGTCTTTTATCCGCTCAGTTCTTCTCAGTCAGCAGGTTTCTGCTTTTAGCGGGAATCGGAACCGGACCTGAAAATGACCCGGAGACTCCAGTTTAAACCAGACTCGGTTCTTTAAGTAGCGATCCAACCGGATATGGACCGAACCACGAACAGAAAGGTTCTGTGAACCTGTTCGGTCCACTGTGTGTGCGCGCGCGCGCAGACTGGGGGTCAGTTTGAGGCCATATTTCTGTTTTCTACTGATGTTTATTAATTTCTCACGTCCTAAATGTTTATAGTTTCAGAGGAAAAACTGATGATGTTTATATTCAGATGCTTTTATTTGAATTGTTTATTAAAAATAATATTAATAACCAGGGAATGTTGTAGATGTTTTAAACCAGAAGTGCTTCTGAAGTCAACAGGAACCGTTTTTAAAGACAGACAGACTGTATCCTCATTATTTTGCAGAAAATAAAGCAACCTGCAGATCTGCTGCCCCCTGCTGTCCGTTTCTCTCACCAGCTCTTTATTCTCATGCTTGCTGTATGAAACATTAAAGTAATAATAAACGGCCCTCTGTGGTGCAGTTGTCCCTTCAAGTTAAACCTACAGCTGTTGGAGAACTTTAGAAAAGTATTCACACCCCTTAAACTTTGACCAGTTGTAATTTACCAAGACATGGACGCGCCCCTGGGCCGCCGAGTGACGACGTTAAACATGAAGGAACAGGAAGAGCTGCTTCCTCCAGTTTCTGCAGCAGAACCTGGCTCCCCTGCAGCTTCGCCTCCTCCTGCTCCTCTGGACCCGGACAGCCCTGAAACCTGGCGAGTCACCGGTTCTGAGCGCGGTTCCACCAGGTTCCGTTCCACCTCGCTGCTGGGAAATAAGGAAGTGAGCTGGAATCCCTGCTCCTGCAGACCTTTGCAGAGGTACTGGTTAATCTGGACCTGGAGACAGAACCAGAGGGGGGCAGCGGTACCAGATGAGACTCCTGCTGGATGGGTTTGGTACCAGGCTGCTGGGTCTGCAGGGAGACAAATGATCCATGCAGGAACTTGGTTCCCAGAACCACATTCTGGACCCAAACACCCTGAGATCCAAGAACACCACAACAGGATCAGACCAGGAACCAGTTCGACCTGCACTGGGACCAACTGGACGTTTAAAACTCGACAGGTTCTGTTCGTGTTCTGCCCCTCAGACTGGACCTTTCCAGTTAAACCTGCTGGGACGGTGGTTCCGATGGGCCGAACCGGAAGCTGCTGCTGGTCCAGATGAAGAGGAAGGTTCTGCAGCGGGTGGAAAGCAGAACAAGCTCATCCTTCGTCGTCTGACAGCTGCAGCTGCGTCAAGATGACTGCATCTGGACCGGAAACCACGCAGCGAGGCACCAAAATAAAAGCGCTACTGCCCTCAAACGAAAGAGAAAACCCAGGAAGGCAGATGGATTTCTGGATTATTTATGAGACAACAGTTGGAGGATTATTCAGCCAGTGAAACCAGAGGATGAAGATGTTTTAAATGATTCATCCATGAAGCTGACGTTCCATCATGGATGTGAGGAGCCGCTTCCCTCAGGAACGTTTACTTCCTCTCTGCCTCTTCAACTGATCTGCTTTTTAAAATCGGATTCAAATCACATGATTTGACTTGTTCTTCCGCTTCCCTGTTATTTTTAATCTAAAGACATAGAAGCATCGCTGCAACCAGTGTTTCCACTCCTGCTGTTGTTTGCATTCTTCTTATTTCTGATAACATTCCTGCCGTTTGCTGTTTCGTCACTTCCTGTTGTCTATTATGCACAGATGTGTGTACCTATCATGCCTATATGTAAACGTGCACATGCTGTGCATTTTAAATGATCCTGTTCAGCTGCACATTTCTCTGAAACAGACTATGCTATCTTTAATAACTGCAAAGTTTTATTGTCCTTATGTTGTAAATTTGTCCTTACTGTGCAGTCTGTTATTATTATTAATAATAATACTTTACCTTTGTGTTATTGCGCATGTTCCCACGCAGCTTAACTTGCTGCTGTCACACCTGGAGCTCCCAGCTGTAGGACAATAAAGGACATTTCTAGATTAGAAATCTTCATGCTCTTGGGAAACACCTCAGTTATTTCCTCATCATCATCTCATCAACAGGAATCACTCTGTGGAAGGAAAACATACAGAGCACATGGAAGAAAAAAAAGCTGGAAACATGGAGACATGATCCTGAACATCTGGACGTTCTTCAGCGAGACAGGATGAAATGTTCGTCTCTCAGGGAGAAACAGAGATGGATGGATGGATGGATAATGGATGGATGAATGATGGATGGTTGGATGAATGATGGTTGGATGGATGATGGATGGAGGGATGATGGATAATGGATGGATAATGGATGGATGGATGGTTGGATGATGGATAATGGATGGATGAATGATGGATGGATGGATGATGGATGGATGAATGATGGATAATGGATGGATGGATGATGGATGGATGGATGATGGATGGATGGATGATGGATAATGGATGGATGAATGATGGATAATAGATGGATGGATGATGGATAATGGATGGATGGATGATGGATAATGGATGGATGAATGATGGATGATGGATAATGGATGGATGAATGATGGTTGGATGGATGATGGATAATGGATGGATAATGGATGGATGGATGGTTGGATGATGGATAATGGATGGATGAATGATGGATGATGAATGATTGATGGATGGATGGATGGATGATGGATGGATGAATGGATGGATGGAAACAACATCAACAATGTTCTGGAACAGTTGGAAATCTGATGAATAGCAGGTGAGGCGTTCGCGCTTTTATTTTGAAAGTCTCTTCCGGAAGCAGTCTTCCGTGTTGCGTCCATCTTCCTCTTCTTCTTCTTCTCCGCCCCTCGGAGCAGAACTGCTAACATGGACGGTACCTGGGTGGCATCGACCTGACCATGATCCTCCCTCCTCTCACCTGCGGGACGAACCAGCTCTCACATCCAGGTACGGCCCTCTCGCCTCCAGCTGAGCCGGTACCAACCAGAACCAAACCGGACCGGTCCGCTCTGGGTCCCCGTTAGCCACTAACTGCTACGGAGGGTAACGGACACCGCGGTGCCCCTATTATCGGACAGTCCTCTGGCTGTTTTTAGTGATGTTCGGACCTGCTGCGGTTCGGAACCAGTGGTCTGGGTTCGGTTTTTCTCCGGGCTGAATGTTTCTCAGCCTGATCGGTCTATTGGTGACTCGGTGAACCACGTTTAACAGACTGACAGCGCAGCTTTTTATTATTATTATTGTTGTTATTTATTAATAACTAGTTTTAAACACGTTACCGCTAAAAACCGCAGAACAAACCGAACCTGGTCCGCCTGTCCGTCCGGTACCGGAACCTTTCCGTTTCGGCGGTTCCGGAGTTCGTCAGCGGCTCTGACCGACCTTCTGTGACCGGGAAAGCTGCCTCAGAGCCCGGCCAGAGTCGCTGAACCGTCCCGGCTGCGTGTCCGATAATGGAAGCCGGCTGTTTTAGCAGCTGTTGAGGCCTGTTTTCTTGCACGCAGCTCCTCATGCAGCTCCTGTCTAAGCTGTATGTGATGCAGCTCCTGTCTAAGCTGCAAGAGATGCAGCTCCTGTCTAAGCTGCATGTGATGCAGCTCCACGGAGGTCCTGCTGAGATCTTTGCTTCTGATATCTAGGCTTTGTTATGAATTATTGATGCATATTTCATGGACTGAGGAGCAGAGAATGTTCCTCAGTTGCTCCTCAGATGCTCCTCAGTTGCTCCTCAGATGCTCCTCAGTTGCTCCTCCTTGCCCAGTTTGGTTCCTGCTCTGGTTGAAGATGTTTTTACGGTTGAATCCTGGAGATGTTGGATGTTCTGGAGCAGCTGATGGTCCTGGTTGTCCCTGCCAGCCGCTCGGTGCAGATCCAGCAGGATGAAGGTCTCCTGCTCTCGGGCTTGCTTGTGAATTAAAGCCCAGAATAGGAAGTGGAAATTGATCTATCTGATCCACGGTTCTGTGGTTCTGTTCCAACTGGTTTGGACCGGAAGACTGGTTCTGGTTCTGGATCTGAGGTCCAGGAAGTTCAGCTTGGATCGCTTCTTCACAGTCTGCAGCTTGAGGCCCAAAAGAACCCGGAAACCTGCAGAACCGCTGGAGGTTCTGACTGGAATCCAGCCTGGAAGAGGAGCTCTGGACCGGCGGTGTTCTGGGAGAACCTTGAGCTGAGAGCATGCCGGTTCTGGGAAAGTTCTGGTTCCTGAGGTGGAGAAGCAGGAACAGAGGATCAGAGGAAACATCTGCAGATGGATCGTGTCCAGTAGAACCGGGTCAGGAATAAAGCAGGTGATCCAGATTCCTGAAGGCTTCCTGCCCGTCGTCCAATCACAGGCCTTCTGAGAGTCATGTGACCTGGCGGCGGGGCGAGGGCTTGTTTGGCCGCCGGATCCCGGCAGGACGTGTCGCCTCACGATTGTCCCGGCAGAGGGAAGACGACGAGTCGACACGTTGCTCCGATAACAAACCGGTCCTGTCTGATCAGAACCGCCGGTATCAGGCTGAAGCTGCAGGACTCCGTGTCCCAGCATGCACTGGGCTCAGGTCCCAGCCTGAGGACTCCGTGTCCCAGCATGCACTGGGCTCAGGTCCCAGCCTGAGGACTCCGTGTCCCAGCATGCACTGGGCTCAGGTCCCAGCCTGAGGACTCCGTGTCCCAGCATGCACTGGGCTCAGGTCCCAGCCTGAGGACTCCGTGTCCCAGCATGCACTGGGCTCAGGTCCCAGCCTGAGGACTCCGTGTCCCAGCATGCACTGGGCTCAGGTCCCAGCCTGAGGACTCCGTGTCCCAGCATGCACTGGGCTCATGTCCCAGCCTGAGGACTCCGTGTCCCAGCGTGCACTGGGCTCAGGTCCCAGCCTGAGGACTCCGTGTCCCAGCGTGCACTGGGCTCAGGTCCCAGCCTGAGGACTCCGTGTCCCAGCGTGCACTGGGCTCATGTCCCAGCCTGAGGACTCCGTGTCCCAGCGTGCACTGGGCTCAGGTCCCAGCCTGAGGACTCCGTGTCCCAGCGTGCACTGGGCTCAGGTCCCAGCCTGAGGACTCCGTGTCCCAGCGTGCACTGGGCTCAGGTCCCAGCCTGAGGACTCCGTGTCCCAGCGTGCACTGGGCTCATGTCCCAGCCTGAGGACTCCGTGTCCCAGCGTGCACTGGGCTCAGGTCCCAGCCTGAGGACTCCGTGTCCCAGCGTGCACTGGGCTCATGTCCCAGCCTGAGGACTCCGTGTCCCAGCGTGCACTGGGCTCAGGTCCCAGCCTGAGGACTCCGTGTCCCAGCGTGCACTGGGCTCAGGTCCCAGCCTGAGGACTCCGTGTCCCAGCGTGCACTGGGCTCAGGTCCCAGCCTGAGGACTCCGTGTCCCAGCGTGCACTGGGCTCATGTCCCAGCCTGAGGACTCCGTGTCCCAGCGTGCACTGGGCTCATGTCCCAGCCTGAGGACTCCGTGTCCCAGCGTGCACTGGGCTCAGGTCCCAGCCTGAGGACTCCGTGTCCCAGCATGCACTGGGCTCAGGTCCCAGCCTGAGGACTCCGTGTCCCAGCATGCACTGGGCTCATGTCCCAGCCTGAGGACTCCGTGTCCCAGCATGCACTGGGCTCAGGTCCCAGCCTGAGGACTCCGTGTCCCAGCATGCACTGGGCTCATGTCCCAGCCTGAGGACTCCGTGTCCCAGCATGCACTGGGCTCATGTCCCAGCCTGAGGACTCCGTGTCCCAGCATGCACTGGGCTCAGGTCCCAGCCTGAGGACTCCGTGTCCCAGCATGCACTGGGCTCAGGAGCTGAAAGCAGCAGATGGATCTTCAGCGCTCACCGCCGCACGTTTCCTGTCAGACCAATGAGCGCCGCAGTCTGGGAGCTTCCAGCTGCCATCCAACCGTCCGTCCATCCGCCGGTCCATCCATCGGTCCATCCGTCCATCTAACCGTCCATGGGAAGGGTCAAAGGTCGTCCATCATCCTCCAGGGAGGAAAACATCTCAGACGTCCCGGCAGGTTCAGCCCAGGGTCAAAGGTCATCAGAGCGTGAAGCTCAGAGGAACCACCAGAAGCCCAGGACCTCCGACTCCAGCAGGTTAGGGTCAAAGGTCATGGCCCCGACCCTCTTCTCTCTAGAAACAAGATGGCAGCTGATGGGCCGAGGTCAGCAGAGCTGCAGACTCCTGGGACGGCGTCCTCTGGACGGAGCAGACCAGACATGTTGGACCGGGACGGAACCGGGACGGAACCCTGGTACCCGACACAGCAGAGCAGCACCAGCACCTGGACCAGCTGTGAAGCACGGTGGTGGAGGGGTGGTGATGTGGGCTCGTTCCGGACCCACTGGACTGAACCGGACCGTGAGGTACCGTAGGACACTGGAAACTGAAGCTTGGCCCAGTCTGAGGGAGCGAGAGGTTCTGCAGAACCAGAACCAGGGTCCACCTGGAGCCTCCAGAAGACCTGCTTGGTGGAAGTTCTCTTCAGAACCAGATGGGTTCCACGTCAGACGGGTCCGGTTCCAGGTTCCCGGCCGGCCTGCAGAACCGGACCGTCACGAGGAGTAATTTTAGCAGCAGCTGCTTCCTCTCGGCTCTCCTCGCGCTAAATTTAGAGGCTGCTCCGCTTTCAGGCCTGCTGCGGGTCAGAACCACCGGGCCGGGTCAGGGTCCTGAGCGCTGGGGAGACGGGGGGAGAGAGACGGATGTTCCTGATGATTCGGCCTCCAGCTTCTCGACACGATGATTTTAATCCAGAAAAGTTCGGTTCTGACCCGGTTCTGACCCGGTTCTGACCAGCAGGCAGTCACTGACTCCCTCCACAAGCAGGAGAAGCTGCTAAAGGTCTTCGCTACAGAAGGTGGCTGTTAACACTGCAAGCATCTTCATGGGAAGTTGAGTGGAAGGAAAAAGTGTGGTAGAAAAGTTGAACCAGCAGCAGGGAGAACCGCAGCCCTGAGAGGATCGTTTAGCAGAATCCATTCAAGATTCTGGAGATTCACAAGGAGTCAGAACTTCCAGAACCACCGAACCCAGACGGGTCCAGAACCTGGGCTTCAACGTTTCTGTTGATATTTTCATTTTTCTCTTCTGCTCTGTGAAACGATAAAAACAGACAAAAATAGACTCAAATAAGCCGTAAAACAGAACAATCGTCTTTATTCGGGTGAAGTCAGAGAAAAAATGAGGCAAAGAGTCTGATAAAGAACTGAGCCAACAGGCAGCAGCTGGACCCACGCGGCTGTAATCTGGCCTCAGTCGGACCGGTGTCCAGAACCGGCACCGGTCACCGGCGAAAGGAAGCGACTCGGTTCCGATCCGCAGTCAGACCCAAAACCTCTGAAGTGATGAAAGATGTCGAAAGTAAAGCAGCTGCAGCAACACAGGAAGTGGCTGCCACCTACGTGACGCTGGTGTCTCCAGAAGAGCCGGGTTGTGGTCCCGTAACCAAGGCAACAGCCGAGGAAGAGTCTGAGGAAGAGTCCGTTTCGCTTCTGTTTTTAAAATCGCATCATGAGAACAGAAATATGAGCCAGCCGGCCCGACCTCCACGGGAAGCAGCGAAACAGCTGACTGTCGAACAAGCAGGCGAGGTGGTCTCGCATAAAATAATCTTATATTAAATAACACCGATGATTAAACGCAACTGAATGAAATAAATGTAAAATAAATCATAACAGCAAACAGGAATAAATAAATACATACATTTTGTAAAAATGGATCAATTAAGGATTTTAAATGTGAAGAAAAAAGAAAATTTAAATGAGTAAATAATGTGTAAAATAAAGAATTTAATAAGAAAAATACATTTAAATCAATCATAGATTCAAATATAATATTTTGTATGTTATAATATTCATAGTTTAAATGCTTTGTGAACAGAAAAAATACAACCAGTGAAATATTGAATGAAATAAATGTTTCATGGGGTTCCTAATGTTTCTGGTTCTGGTCGGTTCTGGGTGTGGGCGGTACCAGGCCGGTTCTGGGATGCCGACTGTATTGTTTCCTGCTTCACTCTGATTGGCTGCTGTTGGTCAGCTGATTGCTCAGTGGGCGGTTCTGTTCCGGCCTCTGTGGGTCCAGCTGCGGGTCCGATCTTTACCTCCGTTGTTCCGTCGAAGCTGCTGGAGTCATCTGACTCCGGCTGGGAGACGCTGACGTGTTGCCATGACGCCCGTTGGAGACACGCAGCCTTTGTTGGCGGTACCACCCAGCTGGTCCGAGTGGAGCCGGAGACGCCGGCGCCAGAGGAAACCAAACCGTTCTTCCTCCTCAGCGGCACGCTCCGCTCTCTGGGAAACTGGAAATGAAACCTCGGTTTTTTCTTCCACTAACTTCCTGCGGCTGTGGTCCAGCTCTCACCTGAGCCGAAGCCCCAACGTCTCGGCAGGTAGGAACCGTCCGAGCGTGGGTCGGGTCCGGTCGCTGTCAGAACTGGGATCACCTCCTGAAGGTCTGCTCCTTCAGGGCGCTCCGTCCAGCTCCAGATGCACACGGCTGCTCCACATTTCCCCTGAACTCGTCGCAGCAGACTGCCTGGAGGAGGACGTCTGCTGCAGGGTCCCAAGCTGAGGAGCTGACGCGTTTCATGGGCAGGAAGAGAAGTCCGGCGTCTCTGTCTCTGATCGCAGCCACGGGAAAATGGCCGACTGGCCACCAGGAGCACCTCAGGGCTCGGAACTCGGGTTCCTTCTCTGTGAACGCGCTTCCTGGGGGGGTCGCTGCGCTTCCTGGGGGGGTCGCTGCGCTTCCTGGTGAAACCAACTGATTCCTGGATGAACCACAAAGTTCTGGAGTCCAGTGGTGATGGTTCTGCTGGGTTCCATCAGGTCTGCTGGTTTGGACCTTCAGAAGAACCCGAAACAGAATGATTGAGAGCTGATGACCCCAGCTCTGGGGGACGGATGGATGGATGGATGGTTGGATGAACAGATGGATGGATGGATGATGGATGGATGAACAGATGGATGGATGGATGAACAGATGGATGGATGGATGAACAGATGGATGGATGGACGGATGGACGGGCGGATGGACGGATGGATGGGCGGATGGACGGATGGATGGATGGATGGTTGGATGAACAGATGGATGGATGGATGATGGATGGTTGGATGAACAGATGGATGGATGGATGATGGATGGATGAACAGATGGATGGATGGATGATGGATGGATGAACAGATGGATGGATGGATGATGGATGGATGAACAGATGGATGGATGGATGATGGATGGATGGTGGATGGATGATGGATGAACAGATGGATGGATGGATGGATGGACGGATGGACGGGCGGATGGACGGATGGATGGGCGGATGGACGGATGGATGATGGATGGTTGGATGGATGAACAGATGGATGGATGGATGATGGGCGGATGGATGATGGATGGACGGATGGATGGATGATGGATGGTTGGATGGATGAACAGATGGATGAACAGATGGATGAACAGATGGATGGATGGGCGGATGGACGGATGGATTCAGGCTTCAGCCTGAAGCTCCGCCCAGTCAGGTGATCTTGGTGACCTGTGATTGGCTGATTCGCTGCAGTCACTTCCTGTTTGAGCAATGAGGTCTGCAGGTAACAGCTGATGTTTTCAGCCACAAATAGCAGAACTGAAGCTCAAAGTGCAGCTCCACACCAGTCGGACCAGTCGGACCAGTCGGACCAGTCGGACCCAGACCCGGTGGTGTCCTGGCCTGCTTCAGAGAGCTGCAGCAGCCTCTCTTGGTTTTCACCAGACTGGCCTTGAACGCCCCGCGGCCTCCCAGGGTGAGAAGAACCCAGGCGGTTCTGGTCTGCATGAACCCAGGCGGTTCTGGTGCCCTTCCTGTTGCTCTGTTGCAGCTGCTCCCACCAGGCCTGTCCTCAGAAACAAGGAACTTCACTTTGGTTCCACTTTTTGATCGGAGCGGATGAGAAGGAAATCAAAGGTCTAGATGTTCCTCGGTGGAGGGAGCAGCTCTGGTCGGGGACGTGTGGACGCCTGGTTCTGCTCGTCCGGGCCAGAAGGACCACGGTTCCTCCAGTTCTCGGATCTGCTCCCAGGAAGCTGCGGAAGAACTTCGTCAGGTTTGGGGTCACCGGGGGGTTTCTGTGTTTGGACCTTCGGACCAACACGGGTTGGAGCTCAGCGACGGTCCTCCGGGTCCAGCCGGAACCGGCGGGCCTGCGGCGGTAAAGACCGGACCGTGGGAAGACCCGCTCCTCCGGCTGACCCAGAGTGACCCGATGCTCGGTCCTGCCTGCAGTGACGACATCTGCAGCGCTTCTCCGGGTTTTCCTGGATGTGCTCAGAGGCAGAAAGAGGAAGTGATGAAAGCAGCTGTTTGCGCCAGCAGCCCTGCAGCAGCCCTGCAGCAGCTCTGCAGGGCTGCTGCAGGGCTGCTGCAGGGCTGCTGCAGGGCTGCAGGCCAGGACCAGACCTGGACGCTGAATCAGCTGCAGCTCTGAGGGACCTCCTGGACCTGCAGCTGAGCGGCGGCAGGTCCCGGCAGGTCCCGGCAGGTCCCGGCAGGCTTCAGGGGGAAGTTGCTCCGAGCTGCGAAACGTTTCCGTTCGCGAGTGAAGGTGAAACCGACAGACTTCATCATATTTATTCTGAGCTGCTCCCCCGCTGCTGCTTCCTGTGGAAACAGGAAGCAGCAGCGAGCCCCGCCCACCCGATGCTCCCAGCTGCCGAGGCCGGACTGCCGCCGCTTCGGGCCACGTGAGCTAAGGCTGGTTCTGCTCTGGTTCTGACCCAGGAAGGGTTCTGGTTGGAACAGGGTCTAGTTTGGGTCAGAAACTGGCTCCCATCTGGGTTCGGACCGGAGTTTAAGCTGGTTCTGGTTCTGTTTGGACTGGTTCTGGAGTTTGTTCTGGTTCTGTTTGGACTGGTTCTGGAGTTTGTTCTGGTTCTGGTTCTGTTTGGACCGGTTCTAGGGTTTGTTCTGGTTCTGTTTGGACTGGTTCTGGAGTTTGTTCTGGTTCTGGTTCTGTTTGGACTGGTTCTAGAGTTTGTTCTGGTTCTGTCTGGACTGGTTCTGGAGTTTGTTCTGGTTCTGTTTGGACTGGTTCTGGAGTTTGTTGTGGTTCTGGTTCTGTTTGGACCGGTTCTAGGGTTTGTTCTGGTTCTGTTTGGATTGATTCTGGAGTTTGTTCTGGTTCTGGTTCTGTTTGGACCGGTTCTAGGGTTTGTTCTGGTTCTGTTTGGATTGATTCTGGAGTTTGTTCTGGTTCTGGTTCTGTTTGGACTGGTTCTAGAGTTTGTTCTGGTTCTGTCTGGACTGGTTCTGGAGTTTGTTCTGGTTCTGTTTGGACTGGTTCTGGAGTTTGTTCTGGTTCTGGTTCTGTTTGGACCGGTTCTAGGGTTTGTTCTGGTTCTGTTTGGACCGGTTCTAGGGTTTGTTCTGGTTCTGTTTAGATTGATTCTGGAGTTTAATCTGGTTCTGTTTGACTGGTTTTTTCCCAGTTCTGTCACTGGTTTCAGAGCTGGTGCTGTGTGCCTTTCGATGCTGGGCCCGGTTCTGTTCACCTGGTCTGGATGATCGCAGGTTCTGCTGGTGTTTCTGTGTTCGGTTCTGACCGTGAAGGCAGCAGAACCGGTGATAGCGACTGATGTGTTGTCACCATGGCGACCACACAGGAAGCCCTCGATGAACAGGACGCAGGCTGCGAGTCCTCTTCCTGTTTGCCAGCTGACCTTTGACCTCACCGTTCTGTCACTTTCCCCTTCTGACGACGGGTCCAAACCTGAGCTTCACAGGAAAGGAAGGAACCAGAACCGGGCTCATCCTTCGGGACCCGGACTGTTTGTCCCCGACAGGTTCTGGGATCGGGCCGGCTGGCGTCTCTGCTCGGCTCTCTGCCCACGCGGCCAGGCGGAGCGAGGAAGAGGGGCGGCGGCAGCAAAGCAGCTGGGTCAGCAGAGCTGCGGGTGCCGTCCAGGACCCGCTGCCGCATGTCCAGCTTCAGACGGCGCCGCCATGACACCTTGAATCTGCTGCAGCTGTCATGCCAGGCCACTGGAGGGCGCCGTGACTTTCCATTTAGTGTCTGCGCTGCAGTGTGCCTCCGTCTCGGACGAACCAAAGGCTTCCGTAGCCTGCGAATATATTCCGTATCAGAAGATGTGTTCAACTGAAAAGTAGCACGCAGCACGAGGCGAGCCGCCATTTTGTTTTTACGCATGCGAAGAAGAAACCCTGCCGCCGTGCGTTCTGCTCTGAGACCCGGCTTCGGACAGTCCCCGTGTTGGAGACGCCCACCTGTCACGGCTCCGTGGAGACGAGGCCTCAGAGTCGTTGCAACACAGACTGCTACTGGAGCAGCCCTCAGCGCCACCGTCCGGAGTTTGACTTCCTGAACCGAACGGCGTCCAGCTGACTTCGGGTCGGAGAACCGGAACCAGGAATAAAATACGAGGTGTGGAGGAAAAAGCTGCTGAATGCAGAATCTGAACCGCAGCAAGAAACCGTTCCCCCTGTGGCGCCCCCTGCAGGAAGCAGGCAGATTAACTGGGTTAGAATGCCAGGTGCGAGCAGTTCAAAGCTGAGAACCGGGCCAGAACTGGGTTGAACTGGTTCTGATTGGTTTTAGCCTTTGTGCTTGGAGCGTTTTTTGGATCTAACTGGTTACACTGGTTTTGGACTCTCGCTGTTTCAGTGGCTTTCTGCACGTTTTTCTTCCTCTCAGAAACGTTTCCGCTGTAGTTTATGATGCTTTTGGATTTTTGGGATCATTTTTAACTCGAACTCGTTGCGTTTCTCCAGCTTGAAGCCTTTTAGGCGCCGGAACCGGCCCAGCTGATCCGGAGGTCCGAGGTCAGTTGAGCCAAAATAATCGAAGCTGTGCGCTCTGGGGTTGTCCCGATTTCCTCTGGTCCCACAGCTGGTTCTGATCCCGGCTGCAGAACCGGGTTCCTGGTTTCATGCTGATACTTTTACCACATGTAGAACTTTTATTTGGACCTGTTTGGTTCTTATACGAACGGTTTTGGATTTAGTCTGGTCTTTGACTGACTTTAATTTTGGATGAACTGTTCGACTGGAATCCATCTTAGTTTGTATCTCAGTATTTTAAACTGGTTTTGTAGCAGCAATAACTGGTCTTAGACCCAGTTTAGACCTGGTTTGGACCCAGTTTAGACCTGGTTTGGACCCAGTTTAGACCTGTTTAGACCCAGTTTAGACCTGTTTAGACCTGGTTTAGAACTGGTTTAGAACTGGTTTGGACCCGGTTTGAAACTGGTCGAAACCATAGCAGTGTTTTATCTCTGCAGGACTCAAGATTTATTATCATAAGACATTTGCTGAAACAAGTTTTTCCGCTGAGGGTTGAGCCCTCCAGGCCTCTGATGGTGACCTCTGACCTCTCTCTGTCCCTGCAGCGAAGGCCACACAGGAGGCATGACCGATGAGAAATGTCCCCAGCTGGTGGACTACTTCGTGGTGGCAGGTCTGGACCCTGCTGGTCCCTGGAGGTCCCTGGATGACGACGGCAGGACCTCCTCCTCCTCTTCCTCCTCCTCGTCGTCCGCGGCGGCGGTCCGGGCGGCGGAGCCCGTGACGGACCTGGTGGTGATCGCTCGGGGACTCGGGGAGGAAGTTCCGGAAGGTTTCACCTGCATCGAGAAGACCCTGGGAGGCCACTCGGCCGAGCTGAGCGCCGGCCTCATCAACAACCCGCACCTGTACCTGTGCTACCGGAGGGGGCGGGACAAACCACCTGTATTGGACCTGGGGTGAGTCACAGCACGCAGCCTGGACCGGCTCTGGTTCTGTTCAGATGCCAGCAGGTAGCGTGTTCTGACCCGCTGGGCTGTGATCTGTCCCTGCAGGGTTCTGTATGAAGGGAAGGAGCAGCCGAAGCAGGGCTGGTACGTCATCGAGACCACGCCCTACAGCCGCTCGGCCAGCCTGAGTTCCGGCGCCGCCCCCACGGCCCACCGGGTCTTCCTGATGTACCGTCGGGCTCTGGACGCGCAGGGCCTGCACACGCTGGGCGTCACCGACATCGCCCTGCTGATACCTAGCAAGGGGGAGGTGGCGCCGCACACCTTCTGTCGGGTTGACAAGAACCTCAACACAGGCATGGTGAGTAGCGGCGGGGATCCAGACTGGTTCCGTGAGTCTGTGAGGTGAGAATAATAATGGCTCCTGTTTCTGCAGTGGGGTCCAGCTCTGCACGTGTGCTACAAGAGAGCCGTGGCCAAAGCCAATGCCCTGGTGTTCGAAGCCAGTGAGTCACTCCGCTCAGTCACTTCCTGTTGGACCAGAGAGGCAGGCTGGAGATGGTGGAGATCAGGGTTTAGGGTTTTCTTCACATTTTGGTTCCTATCAGCAAAATTTTTAAGTAATAACAAAATCAGCGGTGGGCACCGCTAACTAAAAAGTTAACTACACTAACCCTAAAGCATTAATCATAAATGTTAGCTCCACTAATGATAAGGCACTATATCAACATGGTATTTAGATGAAGCTAATGCTAAAGCGCTATATCAGTATAGTGATTAGTGGAAGCTAATGCTAAAGCGCTATATAGTGTTAGCCAGTTTGAAGTGTCCCGTAGGGGTCGCTCATTCTCCCGTATTTTTACTTCAACCTGCAGTTTGTATTCACAGACACTAGAAGGCACTGCTCTCTTAGAGGCCTTTGTGCACTACAGGTCCCGGCTGCCATTGGCCATGGTTGTGTTTGCATTGAGCAGCGTGTCGCCTCAAAAGTGGGCGGGGATCATCATATCAAGCAAATTCCTGCTGAAGCTGCTGAGGCCATCTCCTCAGAGACTTCGACAAACACTTTTCCATTTCTCGTTGTCCAATCCTGCTCCTTCTGTACATGTTTGTCAGCGAGGAAGCTGAAGAAAATCATGACCTCAGGTTTACCCTTTAACTAACTCATTTTAAAAAATTCTCATCTGAGTATTATGCGGGAATTCCCCCACTGGAGCAAAGCAAAATGAGGAAATCCCCTCGTTTATCTGCTTCTGCAAAAAGGGCTCTAGACCTAGAAAAGAAGTCATGTTGCAGTAGAAAGCGCAGCGTTAGTCTCCGAAGGATTCCTCCAGTCAGAAATACAGTTTAATGATAAATAAGTAAAATACTTTTGAGTAAAAATGCAGGTTGATATTACATAAGTTTTTTTATTCCATTTACCGAGTGATGACTGTTTGAAGTTGCAATATTGCTTTAAAAACAACATCCTTCTGTTTACTGAGGCCATGACCAGCTGAAACTTTGTTAAATATAAATAAATAAAATCAAAAAACTTTGTTTTGATTAACTCCTTCTTTTTAATCCATCATGTTACATGGAAATAACAGAAAGGTTTAGGTAGATGTAATTCAGATGTTAGGGAAATAAGAAATATTGTGTGGCGACGTCACATAAAGCCACGCCCCCCCGAGAAAGCTGTCCCATATTTTGGAGGTGTTGAGTTGGCAGGCCTAGCGCTATACCAACATGGTATTTAGTGGAAGCTAATGCTAAAGCACTAACTTCAACTATGTTGACTCTGACCATGTGTCAGTGACACAAAATGAGAGAACATGAGGAGAGGAAACAGAACTGCTGCGTAAACACTTCAAACTAAGAGCATGAATATAAATGTCTAACTACTTGAGGGATTCTTAACAGTCGATAACCGAAACTTCAACACAGATATTGGACTTTATGAATCTAAAAGTTTACAAAACAGCCAAGTAAATTAGCGCTTTAGAGTTTATCCAGAAAAAAAAACTTAGGAGAAGCTAAGTGTGCTAAACATTTTCACAGTTAGCCAAAAAATGCTAACAAGGTAAGCTAAATATTAGCTCCGCTCTAAGCGGATTAGTGGAAGTGTGCCCACCACTGGATTTTAAGCTCCCAGGACTGACATCAGCAGCCAGAGTCCAAAGAAAAGCCTCCAGAACCCTGAAGAGCTTCATAAATCAGGGTGTTTTTGGACAGAAATCACTGCCAGAAGCAGAGAGATCCTCCCCTTCTGTCTGAAACCTTCAGACTGAGACTGGTCCGGCCCGGCTCGGTGATCCAACCTTCTGTGTCCTGCAGGTCTGATCAGCCGGTACCCGGAGGAGGACCTGGAGGCATTCCCTCTTCCCGAGTCAGTGCCAGTCTTCTGTCTGCCGATGGGCGTCACCGTGGAGAGCTGGCCGCTGAACTCCAAGTACCAGCTGCCCATCTTCTCCACCTTCGTCCTCACATCCGCCTCCGGAGACAAGGTGGGTCCAGAGACATTAAACCAAACGGCCAGAGAAGTGGAGCGGAGAACATCCCAGCTTAATGAATCCCATCTCTGTTCCTGCAGGTTTACGGAGCCGCCATCCAGTTCTACGAGTCGTTCTCCAGGGATCTTCTGTCAGAGCGGCAGAACATCCGGCTCGGCCTGCTCAGTGTGGTGGACCGGCGGCCGATCACCAGCCGCAGTCTTCACGCCAAGAAGAGCATCTGCGTCCTCTCCCACTGGCCTTTCTTCACCGTCTTCCAGAAGTTCCTCACCTTCATCTACAGATACTCCATCTCTGGGCCGCACGTCCTGCCGCTCGAGAAGTCTGTACCTGGGATTTTACTTGTCTTTCCGATTCAGCCGTGTCTTGTCTTAGATTCAGAAGCAGATAGACGAGTTCTGCATTTACTGAGTCTGCACAAACATTCCTGCGTCCGTTCTTCTTCTCTGTCTTTATCCGTCTTTGTTTTTGTCTCTACAGACACATCTCCAGCTTCATGCACAACGTCCCGTTTCCTTCCCCTCAGCGTCCTCGGATCCTCGTTCAGGTAAAAGTCAAACCCGAGCTCACATCCAAACCTGGCAGCCGATACCAGAGGGGTTCTGACTCAGAATGAAAGACTTGACAAATAAAAACTAGTCAGACAGACAGAAGATGGGTGTGGCTTTATGGATACAACCAAGTATCATCAGCATATTGCCTGATCATTTCATCATGTTGGACGGGTCACTCCGGACCGACTTGGACCTGCTGCTCAGTTCAGAGTCAGACCTGAAGGCCTGACAGACTTCAGATCCTCAGCTCTGACTCAGTCTCAACAGCTCCCTCCATGTTTTAATTATCCCTGTCTGTGTTGCAGCTCTCACCATACGACAACCTGCTGCTCTGCCAGCCGGTCTCCTCCCCACTCCCACTCAGGTGAGTCCTATTCACTAAGACTAGTGTAAACCCATCACAGTGAAAGATAAAACTGGGTCAGAAACAGAACCCTGAGGAACACCCTCAGGTTCATTTCAGTAAAACAAACCCAGATCGAATGCTGAACTGTTCCTTAATTTCTGACTCAGACTCGCCTTATCGAACCGTTTTGTTGTAATGTGCATGCTAACTGTGTGTGACCCGTGTGTGTGTGTGTGTGGCAGCGGCGCCAGCTTCCTGAAGCTGCTCCAGAACCTGGGTCCAGAGAACTCCTGCACGCTGCTGCTCGCCGTCCTCACTGAACACAAGCTGCTGCTGCACTCCCTGCGACCCGACGTCCTCACCTCCGTCAGCGAGGCCCTCGTCTCTGTAAGACACAGTCCACATCCTGAAACACAGAACTCGGTCAGATGTGTTACCTGGTACTGAGAAGAACCTGTAGGATCTGGTTCGGTTCTGGTTCTTTGGGCAAATGAAATCATGAAGGTTGTTTTTGGGCCTCAATATCAGAATTATTGTATAAATCATGGGTCTTAAATGTTTTTTTAGCCTGGGACCCCAAAATTGATGGAGAGCTGGAACAAAAAACCCCCAACTATCTATCTATCTATATCGATACAGCTTCTTTATTTCATGTTAGTATTTTAAATATGAATCTGAATACCAAAGGTATGGCCTAATAATTCCACTGTCATGAACAAACTTATTTTGAATAAAATTCAGAACTCTTAACATATTTAACATATTTTTGCTCTATGAATATGTTCATTTCTGACTGAGATACATTATTTTATGCCTGTGTAGTAGGTGTCTGTCGGCTACAAACACCGCTGATAGTTTAGCAGTTAGCTGCCAAGCTTGCGAGGCAACTAGCATGCTAGCGTCCAAATGCTAACACTGTAGAACAGTTATTTAAGTTATATTTCAGACTCAAAACATCGTGTACATAAGACTGGACTCGGAAAGCAGGGGAAGCACCGCCACCCTGTGGTGTAACTCGGTATAACACCTCAATTCAATATACTTTCAGTTTAATTATAAATACAACAAAACAATGTGATCACATCTTTGTGTGTCACACTTCATTTTTTTCAGTTTGTTACATGTTGGATTCCTGGTAATGTGTATATAAAGACATAACTATGAAAGTTAAAAAAAATATTCAAAATATTTCAATTTAATCAGAAATCTCAGGGGGGTGGTGACCCCCACATTGAAGACCTCTGGTCTAAGCTATGGAAATGTCTTTTTCATGCTCTTCTCAGGCTAGACTGTGTGGTATTTTTATAGATACATTTCTGCTAATTTATGACAGAAATCTGCTATTGTGATTGGAAAACTTGATATCTGCAGATGTGTTGGAGCTGATCTCTGTGTCTGCAGATGACCTTCCCCCTGCGCTGGCTCTGCCCCTACATCCCTCTGTGCCCGCTGCAGATGGCCGACGTGCTGCTGGCCCCCATGCCCTTCATTGTCGGCGTTCACTCCAGCTACTTTGACCTGTACGACCCCCCGCCTGAGGTCATCTGCGTTGACCTGGACACCAACACCATCTTCCAGTGAGTCCAGATCATTTCTTGTTCTGCAGCTGGTAATGTGGAGATCATCAGCTGGTTTTGTTCGGACCCCTGCAGATCAGAGGATAAGAAGCCGTTGTCATGGCGATCGTTACCCAGGAAGCATGGAAAGACTCTGTTCAGCACCCTGACCAATCTCCACAGGACCCTGGAGAAGAGTGAGTGAATCCTGAAAACCCTCCGAAGGAGCCCCTGGAGATCAGCTGAAGGCTTCACTCTGTCCTTCTTCCTGCAGTTTGCAGTCCTGGCCAGGAGGAGGCGACGCTGGAGTTCCTGCTCACAGACTACGATCAGATCTACAGGCGCCAGAAGCAGCTGGAGCTGGAGATCCAGGAGGCCTTCCTGCGCTTCATGAGCTGCCTGCTGCGGGGATACCGGGCCTTCCTGCTGCCCATCACGCAGGCGCCCTCCGACACTACCACCGACTGCAGCTCCCTGTTCAACCTCCAGGGTGCGCTCTCTCTTCTCATGTTGTCGCTGCTGGAAGGTTGCAGAGATGTGTGCGCCGAACCTAAAGATGGTTTAGCATCAGAGGAAGCCGCTGAGTGATGACGCTGGTTCCTCTGGTTCTAGCCCACAGCATCACTCTTTCCTTTTATTTATTCCTATATGTTTCTTGTTTTAAATAAAGTTATTGGGGGGAAATGAGAGAAAACGTGAGGAGAAACAGTCTTCACCCACTTCAAAATAAATATGATGAATATAAGCATCTAACTACTTGATGTATCAGTAGAGAACCAAAACTTCAACACAGATGTCAAACTTTATTCAACTGAAAGTTTACAAAACAGCCAAGGAAATTAGTGCTTTAGAATTGATTTAGAGTCAGCGAAGTGCACTAAAAGTTTTCAAAATTAGCATAAACGCAAAAGAATGAAGCTGAAGATTAGCTCCGCTATTAGCGCATTAGCGGTTTCAGTCAAGCAACTGAAGATGGACGTTTCTGTCAGGAACTCCCAGTCCATGTTTTCCTCCCAGTCCATGTTTTCCTCCCAGTCCATTCCTGGAGGCAACTGGAAATGATAGCTGGGTCGAGTCCAGCGTTCTGTGACCCGTTTAAACTTTGAGCGATGGCTCTGATGGAGAGGACGGCTGAGCTATGGAGGTCTTGTTGTGCGTGGGGAGGAGTTCTAGCTGCCTCAGCGCTGCCGGAGAAGCAGCGAACTCTTGAACCTGAACGAGGAAATGTTTTCCTGTCGCCCTGCAGGGTTCCTGAAGTCTCGGGACCGGACCCAGCAGAAGCTCTACACCCAGCTGAGCCGGACTCAGATGTTCACCCAGTTCATCGAGGAATGCTCATTCGTCAGCGACCGACATGCCTGCCTCGAGTTCTTCGACGAGTGCGTCCAGAAGGTCTGAGCTCTGTTTCCTCCTTCATCACCTCCAGATGCGGTTCTGTTTACCTGCCGACCTGGTCACGTTTGGGTCGGGCTGTTCTCAGGTGGATGTGGAGAAGCCGGAGGAGGTGAGGCTGATCGATCTGGATGAGACCCACAGTGGAGAACACACCGTCTTCATCATGCCCCCCGAAGAGCCGCAGGAAGCCGATGGCTCCGAGTGCCCCGCCCGCTACAGGTAAGAGTCCTCCCACCTGGGCGGAGCTGACGGATGAGGGGTCACATGACCTGACATGCTCTTAACATCCCATCCAGTTATGAGACGTTCCCCAGTCTGATACCGGAGCTGTTTGACCGACCGCAGGACCCACTCCGTGTCCCGGCGAAAGGCAGCGCCCCCAGCAGCCCCGCCCCCCGACGCACCAAACAGGTAACCGACCCGTTCTGCTGCAACACGGCCCCACACTGGCAAGCACAGATGGGGCGGTTTCTACAGCTATAGCAGAGAATTAGGCAGCGTGTTCTTCAGAACCGCGTGACCCGGTTTCCCAGGATCAGTCAGCAGTTCTGGAAATTATGATTCTTCATCAATATTTCACTGCTCATCCAGTATTCACAGACCACAGGCTGTCAGGAGGCCTGTGGCAACATGTTGGGCTTTTGATCCGGACGGCACGATGAAAACATGTCAGTAAGATCAGAGGAAGGTTCTACGGGTTCTACAGGATCAGAACCACAGGAGGAAACAAATGAATCTGTCTGCAGGGAAAACACAACACCAGAAACAGTTCATGGAGAGAAAATCAGTTCAGACATTATTTCATTGTTTAAGACTGGAACTAAAGGGAAACATCTGCCTACTGTTGGGTCCAGTGGAGGACCTGTGATGCTGTGGGCCTGTTTCGCTTCTAAAGGGCCATGCCTTCATGA
Organism: Anableps anableps; assembly: GCA_014839685.1. Taxonomy (NCBI): domain Eukaryota; kingdom Metazoa; phylum Chordata; class Actinopteri; order Cyprinodontiformes; family Anablepidae; genus Anableps; species Anableps anableps. The sequence goes on along the minus strand of CM026072.1, from coordinate 436,839 downwards.
ACTTTCTGTCTCTCCAGAACATTTGAAATAGAAATCTGGTGGATTTGGCCAGAAAGGTGAATATGGGTCACCAGGTGGTTCTGGAGAACCCTTCTTCCAGAACCACCTCAGTTTACAGACCTACGAGCTGGAGAAACCCAGAGGTTGGATGGACAGATGGATGGATGGATGGATATATCCACATGCTCCCACCAGCTCAGATTATAACAAGTAATCAGATCAGCTACCATAACTACGCAGGTGATACACAGCTCTATATCACGATGTCACCAGATGACTCTGAACCCATCCAAGCACTGAACAGGTGCTTAGAACAAATCAGTGCATGGAGGTGCCAAAACTTTCTGCAGCTGAACAAAAACAAAACTGAAGTTATTATCTGTGGACCTAAAGAGGAACGATCTAGAGTCAGCGCGCAGCTTCAGTTAGAAACCAGTGATCAGGCCTGAAATCTGGGTGTAGTGATGGACTCAGACCTGAACCTTCAGAAACACATAAAGACAGTTACAAAGTCAGCCTTCTATCACCTGAAGAACATTTCCAGGATTAAAGGACTGATGTCTCAACAAGATCTAGAGAAACTCATCCATGCGTTTATCTTCAGTCGCATTGATTACTGCAGCAGTGTCTTCACAGGTCTGCCTAAAGAGTCAACCAGACAGCTGCTGCTGATCCAGAACGCTGCTGCTGGCGTTCCCAGTAAGACCAGGAATCACCCCAGTTCTAAAGTCCTTCCAGACTTCCAGAGAATAGACTTTAAAATACTTCTGTTTATAAATCACTGAACGGCTATCAGTGTATACACTGATACCAGGTCTTCTGGTTCTGGTCTGCTCTGCATCCCCAGAACCAGACATGGAGAAGCAGCTTTTAGTTTTTATGCTCCTCTAATCTGGAACAAACATCTTGAAAACTGCAAAACAGCCGAAACACTGAGTTCCTTTAAACCAAGGCTGAATCATGGTTGGGTGGACGGATGGATGGTTGGATGGATGGATAGACGGTTGGATGGATGGTTGGTTGGATGGTTGGTTGGATGGATGGATGGATAGACGGTTGGATGGTTGGTTGGATGGATGGATGGATGGATAGACGTTGCATGGATGGATGGATGGTTGGTTGGATGGATGGATGGATAGACGGTTGGATGGATGGATGGATGGACAGTTGGATGGATGGATGGATGGACAGTTGGATGGATGGATGGACGGTTGGATGGATGGATAGACGGTTGGATGGATGAATGGACGGTTGGATGGATGGATGGACGGTTGGTTGGATGGATGGTTGGTTGGATGGATGGATGGATAGACGGTTGGATGGATGGATGGTTGGATGGATGGATGGATAGACGATTGGATGGATGGATGGTTGGATGGATAGATGGTTGGATGGATGGATGGATGGACAGTTGGATGGATGGATGGACGGATGGATGGATGGATGGTTGGATGGATAGACGGTTGGATGGATGGATAGACGGTTGGATGGATGGATAGACGGATGGATGGATGGATGGACAGTTGGATGGATGGATAGACGGTTGGATGGATGGATGGATGGATGGATGGATGGATGGACGGACAGTTGGATGGATGGATAGACGGTTGGATGGATGGACGGTTGGATGGATAG